>PVJX010013958.1:0-46184 GCA_004027295.1 Dolichotis patagonum
GCCTGTGATTTTCCCTGCCCCCAGAGTAACTAGAATTACGGGATTACTACTCAAAATCCATAATCTCTAATCAATCTTGTTATAGCAACAGGGAAGCCAGAGAATTGTCATTTTGGAAATATTGTCTGAGAAACAGAGAGAAAGTTCAACACATACAACATCTGAACATAATACAACAAATGGATCTACAAAAACATGTTGGATAATAAAATACATTTTTATCTAATTCATATGTAGCAACAGCCTCATGTTTATGCCAATACTTAAGATTTGGTCAGTTTAGCTACTTCCATTGGTAAACTTCCAGCAATTTGTTCTCACAAATGGACACAGTTGTTCATAAATAAAGACAATGTAATCATTTACTATTGGGTAAAAAAAAAAAAGTAAGCTACCATCATCTTGATACATGAGACATAATAAATAAGGACACTGTGACCATGGAAAGAATCATGATGGATGAATAGCATAAGAAAATGTAAATTAGAACCCTCGGACTATTCAACTTCTTTCAATATAAACTCTCTTCAAGTAAATTTCAAAGAGTAAGATCCTAATAACACAAAATAAATGATTATATAAGGGATAAATGAGAACAGTAATAAAAATCTAAAATACATAAACAAGAAAATATTACTGTGTTGTACTGGTTGTTTTATAAGTGCTATTTTGGCTTCTGTAATTTTTTATGATAATTTATGATAGTTCAGATATAGTGATATAGAGATAAATACAGGATTGATTAATTGATTAATTTTAGCAGTACTAGAAATTGAACCCAGAGCCTTCACAGTAAGCTACATCCCAGTCCCTCTTTTATTTTGACACAGGATCTCACTAAACTGCTAAACTTCCAGGCTGAACTCACACTCAATACCCTCTCACGTCAGCCTACCAGAGTACTAGGATTCTGTGCCACCACACCTGGCTAATTTCTGGTACATTTAGAAACTTCTACACTTTGGAACTTAATCTCAGTCATTTAATTGCCTCTCAGTCATTTGAAAAATATTAAAATACATTCATTCAAAGAATCTGCTCACAAGTTTTAAAATACACATCGTTGCTAGAATCCATTGAATCCTTAAAGCTATGGTAATATAGATACTTTTATGGAATTTCTCACTTAATAAGAAGAATCAAAAAATCTTTTTTGATTCTTCTTATTAAGAAGTCACACATTTGTGACTAAGACAAAATCATAGTCAATATTTCAACTGACTCCAGGCAGGAGATTATGGCATCTTAGATATTAAAACAAGACACAGTGCTATTGTCCATTGACAGCTGTCTGGTATTAAATTGCTTCACATCTATGAGACTGAAAAGGTCAACATTCTTTCTACATTGCAGCGGTGATAAGTTTAATCTCTGAAAGGAACCTGCAATTTATTTCAAGAGTCTGATGCCATTTGTAGTGCAGCAAACAACCTAGCTGAAGGCAAACACAAAATCAAATCTAGATAAAATGTATGCCACGTTCACTTTTTAAGGGAAACACTGATAAAGACTAAACTTTTTAGCACATTTATCAAGCACAATCATAGTAGACTTCACTTATCTTCATACTCAACAGTATCACTCACTCACAGGTATGAATAAGGAGAAATGAAAGGGAAGGAGAATCAGGAGATAAGGGAATGGCTGCAAAGCAACTCTTACCTTACCAAGTGTCAGGTATTATCCTACACATTTCATTTATGCCATTTGACTTAATTTTTATAATACATCCATGTGATTGAAACAATCCCCTACAGTCAAGGATATTAAGAAGTTAATGAATTTCATAATTTCATTAATGAATACTTAATAAAATTCATATGATTAGAAAGTAATATAGCCACATTTTAAAACATAATTTCTACCTCAGCAGTCATTTTGCTACAGAACACAAATGAAATAAACGTTTTCCTATTGTCTATCAAGAGGAGATATTATTCCTTATCCCTGACATTTAATATAAAAGTTAGCTATAATCACAAGACCCAGAAATCAGAGGAAAACTGCCCTTTTAAAAAAATTATCATGTACTCATGACTTGCAAGGTATTATACATCTATTTTGTTAATTTTTCTGTAGACAAGTATAACAACTTGTTGGAGAATTTGTGTCACTAGTCTTACTCCAAGAAAAGAAAACCTGTCTATTACAATAATATGCTTAGACATAACCATCAAATCATGAACATTAAAAATAAATGTTCCTGACTCCCACTTCTAGTTAGGGTACAGAGACTTGCAAGAGAATTTCATTTCCAACCTAACAAACAGAACAAATCAGTTAATCTCTAAAAATCAGTTTCTTGAAACTCATCCTAGAGCTAAAAATACAAAGAAAGGTGAATTAACTAAATTCTAGAAAGTAATAAGCCCTTTCAAAAAGGAACACAAACTCACAAGCTTCCATCACCAGTGGAGATGGAGGCTTCCATTTCCTGCTCCCCAGGGGAGGAAGAATCTATTATAAAGGTTTCAATAAAAACAAGCCGAACTGTTAACAGCTTACAATTGGCCACACATGGGCTGGCATGAGGAATTGATATTCTGAGCAGTCCCCACCACACAGAAACACTGTACCTACCCGCCTGCTCGTTCCACCAGGCATTATCGAGCCCAGGTTCACAGAGGTGTACACTAAACACCAGACACAGGGCTGGAGCTGAGAGATATCCTTCTTGAAGCATGCTGGGCCCTTCCTTAGTGCAAGGCAACAACCCACCGAGGCCAGCGGTGAAACAGAAGATGTGACAGAAATTCCACCCAGGCACTTAGACCTTTATCCATGAAAAAGTAGCAGTCCCTTAAGGACAGTTCTGCGGTAGGAGTACAAATCCCTTTGAAACACTCTAGCCCTTCAGTGAAGTGGTCTCTGGAAATGGGGCAATAGAACAAAAGAGATCTGAGACTCAGACCACCAAATATAGGATTGGCAAAGATTGCTACCTAACGATTCAAAAATTAGATAGCTTTACTGCAAAGAAGAACTGCCCACAGTTTGTTGTGGTTTGTGAAGCTGGAATGAGTAAAAGACCTGAAGTAAAAAATAAATATTAAAGCTTAGAAATCAATGGAATAAGAAATGGATAACCAAGAGAGAAAATCGATAATCAAATGATGCTTCTATTTCCTCTAGTAGACTGACTGAAAAGAGAAAGAAAAATACAAATATAAATTTCTAATATCAAGAAAAAATGAGAGGGTATCCCTATTGATTCTATAGATATTTAAAGAATAAGTAAGGCTGTATTTTACAAACACTATGCCAGTGAATTCGCAGGCTGACTAAAGTGAAATGGGCCTATACTTTTAAAATAAAACTGAACTATAAATGTAACAGAAAAAAAAACAGCACAGGTCTTCACAACCAAGTATGTCAAGATTTCCAAAGCACAATGAACATTAATCATTTATTTAATTAATTAGAAAAATCAAATGTAATCAAAGCTTCTACCAACCAAGGTACCAATGAAAATACAAGTAAGCAAACAGACTGAGAAAAACTGTTTGTAACACATATATCTTGTATGCATAATACATGAAAACATTTTATAAATGAATAAGGAAAAGGCAAATAGCTGAATATTTTTAAATGGACAAGTGAGTTTAACAAATATTTCTACAAAAGTCAATAATCATTGACTTTTGTCATAGGGTGATATCTTGAATATCACCATTCACACGAAAAGAAAATTAAAACCACAGTGATAGTATAGACACTACTGGAATAACATGGAAAGGAACTTTGAAAATCCAATCCTCCATTTAAAAAATGAGAACACTGGTAAAAATTGTCAAAATTAATCTTTTCAGGATTCTTGAAATTAATAAAAAGGATTTCAATAGTTTGATAAGTATTTATCTGAAAAAAAAAGGTTGAACTTCAGTAAGAATTGTGAACTGCAGAGTGTTTAAATTGCTTTAATCTCATTTCCATTTTTCATGCCCTGCAATTGCCTTAAAAAACCAACCACCCATGATCATAATAAAAACCCAGCAGCCTGGCAGCCACCAAAAGGGACAGAACAGGTTGCAATGCCCCAAAAGCCCCATCTCCAGAGAAATTCCCCTATTTGGCTGGTCTGGAAGCTCTCTGAAAAGTTTTATTATTTGGATCTGTCTTTAACCGACTCAGAACGCATTGTGCATACACAGCACTTCTGCAAGTGTGGCCAAAAAAAAAAAAAACTAAAATTGTTTAACATTAATTTCCAGAGGCAATGGTACCAACTGAAGATAACAAAAGAATGACCAAAAAATTTAAGAGGAAAAAGTTGTTAATAAAATGTTCACAGAAGGCTTTGAAAAGCTCAGGTATATGCTGGGAATCTCAGGTCTTGCTGTAGTTCAAGCAAAATCTAAGAAAGTTCTCTCTGGGCAAGGTCTTCTCTCTGGCTGACTCTGAGGGTCTACAGAAGCAGAAGTAAAGCTCATGACATGATTGTTAGCTGCCTGGAGAGCACTAAAATCATGCTCCAAAGCAGGAGCTTTCAGATGTCATCTGCAAAGGTCAAGAAAATTATTAGTTCAAGCATTTAGAAATCTGTCTAACATTAGCTGATTGCTAAGCTAACCAAGCAGAAACCTCAGTGACTGCACATGACAAAGAACACAGAATTTAGAGAAACAGCCTATGACAGGCACTAAACAAACACCAGCAACACAAGGAACAGACCTTGGGAAAGAGAGAATTTGATTTGTAGGGTTGCCACAATACTACTTAAAATTTACATGTTCAATAACAATAAAATTATTTTTAAAAATGAGAAATTATGGTTCATACACAGAAAAAAGGAATAAATAAAAACTGTTTCTGAAAAAGCAAGATATGTGACTTGGCAAAGAAACACTTTAAACCAACTATTATAAATTTCCTCTAAACATTAACAGGAACTATGCCTATAGAATTAAAAGTCAGTATGAAATTAGAGAAATTATTTTTTAAAGCAAGACAGAAATTGAAAAGTACTGTAAAATAAAAAACAAAGCTCTAGTGGGGCTCAATAATAGATATGAGTAGGTAATAAAAAGAATCAACAAACTTAACCATAGGTCAACTGATATTATCTAGTCAAAGAGGCAGAAAGAAAAATGAATAAAGAAAATGAACAGCGTTTGAAATAGGTAGGTATCAGATCTATCAACATGTATAAATGGGAAAGAGATAAAGGAGGGAAGGAAAAACTGATAGTGAAGAAATAATGCTCAAAATCTTGTCAAATTAACAAAATACTTCCAAGAACATCCAAGTTCAATGAAATTCAAATAGGATAAATTCAGAAATCAGCACTTATACATAGTATATTAGTCGTTTCCCAATGCTATAACATTTTATCTGAAGCAAGGTAATATACAAAGAAGAGATTTACTTGGTTCACAGTTTTCAGAACTGAAAGGCCAACATCTGGCAGCCCCATCTGTGCAGCCTTTGGTGAGGGCCTCCTTGAATACGTCACAGCACTGCAGAGGGCATCACGGCAGCAATGTGAGGAAGACAGAGATTCATGGCAAAGTGGGAAAACAGTGCAAAAAGGTCAGTCTTGCTCTTCTTATAACAACATATTTTCTTGGACACTAACTCACTTCACAAACTAGCATTAATCCCTTCTAAAGGCAGATTCCCTTATGACCAAATTACCGTTCATTACGTCCCACCTCTGAAAGGTTCACCATCCCCCAGGGCTGCCACACCAGGTTTCTAGGACATGACCCTTTTGGAAACAAACCACAGCCAAACGTCAGTACACAGCCTAATCAACCTATCAAACTATCAAAAGCCTAATCAACCTATCAAAAGCTAAAACAGAGTATCTTTATAGCAAAGAGAAAAGTGACTCATCATGCAGAGAAGATCCGTAACAAGATTAATAAATGATTTCGTAGGGCCGAAGATTTAGCTCAGAGGCCTAAGTGTCTGCCTGGCAAGCACAGGATCATGAATTCAATCCCTAGTACAAAAAAAAAAAAGATTTATCAGAAACTAGGGAGGCCAGAAGTATAAGATGACCTATTCAAAGTGCTAAAAGAAACTGTCAATAAAGAATTCTATATCCAATAAAACAATCATTCATAATACAAAGAAGAAATTAAGACATTTCCAAATATGAAAAAAACACAATTCATCTAGCAGAGCTGCCCTACAAGAAATGCATCAGGCTAAAACAAAGACACACTAGACAGTAACTCAAATCCACAGAAAGAAGTAACAACTGTGAGTAAAAGAAACAACATAACAACAGACACCATAAATATGTTTTCGGCTGCCTTTTTCCAGCCTGTCCAATTTAAAAGACAACTTCATGAAGACAGCCATGATAAAAAACATAGACAATAACAAGTGTTAGTGATCATATGAAAAAACTGGAACACCGATCGACTGCTGGTAGGAATATAAAATGATGTAGCTGCTTTGGAAACAGCTTGCTAATTCCTCAGAGTGCTAAAAAGAATTACTATATGATCTAGCAATTCCTCTCCTAGGTACGTACATATACAAGAAAATTGAAAGAATATGTCCATATAAAAACTACATTATTCAGAATAGACCAAAAATGGAAAGAATCCAACTGTTCATCAACTGATGAGTGGGTAAACAGAATGCAGACCACACACACACACACACACACACACACACACACACACACACACTATATAAAACTGAAGAACAGGCAAAACTAATAGCAGGGGAGAGAATAGGGTAAAGGAAAAGGATACAGAAGAACATTTGGAGGTGATGAAAAGTAATCCGGGTGGTTACACAAGTACATAAAATTGTCAAAAAGAACCAAGTGAACACTTAAAATGTGTGCATTTCATTATATGTAAACTTTTAAACAGGTAAAAAGAGTACTTGTGAGAAAAATTCACATTTAACTAATGCTCACAAGTGAAATAATAAGGTGCCTGGGATAGCTTTAAAATATTTCAGAACAAAGTACGAGAATCGGTTAAAAACTAGCATACTATTGATAAATGTTGAAAGTGGGTGATCAATACATTAGATTTATACTATTTACTTCAGTGTATGTATGAATATCCCCACAATAAAGCTAGCATTTATTCATTCATAAATAAATATTCCTTACTGTAGTTCTGTGGCACAAGTTCTGGGTTTTTAGGCATTTTCAACTTGTAGGATACATCTCCAATATTAATCGTATCACCTAAAAAGAATAAAGAAACAGAATGATTACTACAAGAGACAAGTGATACATACTATCCCTTTAGCAATAACAATCCTCCTGACCTATGGAGAGACCTCATAGAAATGCATGTGCCTGTGTCAGGTACCACGTTCTAAAACCTCCATTCACAGTATAAGCTCCATCAAGGAGAAGTGAGGCACCCTTATGGCTTGTATCTCAATGTCCCCCCAAAGCCTGAGCACTCATAGGTGGGGCTTTTTGACTGTATCTAGGGTGTGTGAATGTGAATTAAGGGTGTAATACTGGGATTAGGGATGTGTGGATTAGTCCATTAATTGGTTTACCATACTTTTAAGTAACACCACCCAAAAGGCAGAGAGCCTGAATAGAATATAAAGGGATAGAAACTGCAGCTACTGCTGTTGCTGTTGTCTGCTCCTTGCTATCTTCTGTCCATCCTCCTTTGCTTTGAAATTGTTTCTACTTTGTGATGACCCCTGCCATGCCACCATGCCTTAGAGCCAGCTATGGACTGAAACCTATACAAACTGTGAGCCAAATAAACCTTTCTTCTTTTAACTTGTGAGTGTCAGGTATTTTGTTATAGCAATGAAAATAATTAATACAGGCAGAGATAAAATTCACATTTCAAGCATTGGATTGGCAAAAAAGATGAAGTACACTAAAATTTAATACTCAGCTTTATTTTGTTGCTAATATACGCAAAAAATACAGAAGAATGCATTTTAAAATCATCCAAGTCTTTAATACATATTCTCAACCTTTTTGATATCTTTATACATCTTCATTTCTAACACATACAACTTCAAGCACTCCAGCAACCTACCCACCAAATTCAGTATTTCTAGGTCCATAAAAAACAAAGCCCCAAGATGCACAAATGTCAGGACTTTTTACATGAAAGAAATAAAAAGAGAACAAAAGTCCTCACTAAGTACTACACTGTTCTAGTTTTTTAAAATAACATTAGTTTCTGACTGATCTATTTTTTTATTTTATGGAAAAAAGGTAAAGCAAAATTTCATAACAAAATAATAGGAGAACAACAAGGTTAATACATTACAAGTTGTTATCTTTAAAGTAAATGCTGAGGGTATAAGATATGGGCCTAAAAATTCTCCAATCATATTAGCAAAAACTTTCCTTTTTAATGAACTAAGAGACACTAATAATGTGACTGACCTGTAACTTTTTCCTTTTCCCTACATCCTTTCCCCTTTCATCCATCCTTGTTCATTCTTCCTTTTGAAAATTTTCTTCCCATTCCACAATATTTATTGTACATTTTAGACCTTATTTACTCTTTCAATTTCACACAAAAGGGAGACAATATGATATTTACACATGAGAGTCTCATTTATTTCACTTAAGAGTATGGTCTCTAGTTGTATCCATTTACCTATAAAAGTCTCAAGTTTATCCTTCTTTATGGCTGAACTGTACTCCATTATATAAACATACCACATCTTTTTAACCCATTCTTCAGTTCACAGGCATCTGGGTGGTTTCCAACATTTAGCTATTACAATATGTGCTGCTACAAACATGGGTACACACATATTGCTGCGGCTCACTGGTTTTGTTCAGTTCTGACATTTCTTTGCTGATTTTTTATCTGGTTGATCTATCTGTGGTAGTGGGGTATTAAGGTTCCCCCATCACAGCTGTGTTATTGTTCATTTGATTTTTCATGTCTATTAATAGTTGTCTTATATAGTTGGGTGCTTCCATATTTGGTGCATACATATTTGTTATCTCTTCCTCTTGAAGTTTTCCCCTAACAAGTACATAGTGATCTTATCTCTTTTGATCATTCTCAAAGGTGACATTGTCTGCAAACAGAATAGCTACCTCTACTTATTTCTGGGTTCCTGTTGCATGGAATAGTTTTCCATCCTTTGACTTTCAGTCTATGAATTTTTTTTAGTTAAATGTGCTTCTTGTATACAATTATTGTATTTTTTCCTTTTGATCTGTTCTGCCGGTCTTTCTTTTGATTTCTTTTGATTGGTGAATTGAAACCATTTACATTGATGGTAACTGATATGTACTGGCTTATCTTTGTTGTTATTTTCCTGCTATTGGTTCCCTGCTTTTTCGCTGTTTAACTGCTTGCCCTGTCTGGTGGTTTCTTTCTGCTGCTATTCTTGGAATTGTGGTCATTTTTCTCTCTGTCCAGAATATCTTCCAGTACCCTTTGTAGTGTTGGTTTGGTGATGATGAATTTCTTCAGTTGCTCTTTGTCGTGTGTTTTATTTCTCCATTAATTTTGAAAGATAGCTTTGCAGGGTACCTCCATCTAGGCTGGAAGTTGTTTTCTTTCAGGGCTCGAAATACTTCACTCCAAGCTCTTCTTGACTTAGGTTTTGTGTTGAGAAGTCTGTTGTGATTCTAATTTGTGATTCTTTATTTATAGGTGATTTGTTTCTTTTACTTATGCTGCTGAGCTAAATCCCCAGCTAACAGCTTTTATAATTCTGTTCTTATGCTGAATTTCTGGGGTTTTGATTATTATACATCTGGGTATAGATTTATTTTAGTTATGGCTAATTGGAGTTTTATATGCTTCGCATCTGTATGTCAGATTCTTTTCCCATGTTTGGGAAATTTTCTGCTATTATATCTGCAAATATTTTTTTATATCATTTGTTGACTCCTGCCTTTTCATTGACACTATTCTTATTTTATTTTTCTTTGCATCACCTTGCAGCTGTTGAATTGTAATTTAATGACATTTTTGTTATTTTCAAAAGATCTTTCCTTTCATGATCACTAGCCAGTATCTTGTCTTCAAAGTCTGAAAGCCTGTCTTTAGTTTCCTCCCACCGATTTTACCAGCTTTCAGTGGAATTTTTAATTTCCTGGATATCTGTTTGAATCCATTTCAAGCATTCTATTCCTTATATTGACCATTCATGGTTTCCATCCTGTTCCTCTCACTGTCTGTTGTTTTATCTATCTCTACTCTAGATTTGCTGAGTGATTCCTTTATAAATATTGACTGTTTTTTTTTTTTAACCTGAAAGATTATTTCTTGGACTTGTTCTGGGCAGGCTGGAGATCTCAGGTTGCATGTTGCTTCTGCATCTTGTCATTTTCTATTTCAAAAGTTCTTATTTTGTGTGTGTGTTGATCCTTGTAATTTTTTCTAGTAGGTAGCTTTATCACTAGCATCAAGGCATCTCTGGTTAAGGTTTGTTCTTAAAAGATGTCTTCTGTGTGGAAGTTCTTGGCTTCTGTCTGTCCCAAGATCTTACCACTTGTTGGCCCAGATCGTTACTGCTGTTTCTGACAATTTCCCATGGATAGTGCCCCTGTCCATCCTGTGCTCTCTGGCTGGAGGTCCTGCCGTGTGACTGATGTTCCCACCAGTCTCCGGGCCTTCCTACACTGTTCACCTGAATCCAGGCAGCTATTGGGCTCTGGGCCTTCCCACAATAGTTTTCACCTCCCCACTGACTTAAAGTGCAGGTCTAAACCAAACAATCTCTCTGCTTTGATCTCTCCTACAGCAAAATAGGCATCCTAACACCATTTGCACCTGGAACTTTATTTGGAAAGGGCTCAGAAACACTCAGAAATAGTAGCTGTGCAAAACTCATCTTTTAGCCCAGCCAGTTTGGTACATTCAAAACCAAGACTTTAAAACATGGCAATAATAACAGCCTTACTGTATGCTTACTACCTTCTACACCCCCAAAACAGTCCTCCGAGACAGAGCTTTAACAGATGAGAAAGTCTGTAAATCTGTAAAGAAGTTTTTATAGATGAAGAGTTTTTTTTACAGATATAGAGTAAATTGAGAGAAGATAAGCACAACACACAAAGCTAAATCTTGCTTAGATCTTAAATTAGCAGCCAGAAGGAAGCAAGACAAAACACATCAAGGACAAAAATCCTTAAGGTTGCAAACTTGCTCCATAATTACCTACTCCTTCTTCCTCTCAACAGTAAACTGTTTTTATTCCATCATAGAGATTCTTGAAGCATCAGCATTGCCTGGGAACTTGTTAGAAAAGCAAACATTCAGGTCTCATTCCAAACCACTGAATTAGAAACTGGAGTGAGGCACAGCATCTTATGTTTCAGCAATCTCTCCAGGTGATAAAATTCTAACATTCTCCAAAACCCGTGGTCAGCAGGGTCTTATAGTACTATATAGGCTTAATTTCTTCCAGGCATTGGTTTACAGATCATGCTGCACTATTTTCCTTTATGCAGGAAAGAAAACATAAAATAGCTACCTTCCAAAGTACATTTTTTTTAAAGGATAAGCTTGCTTACAAATAAAAGTGTGGGTATCATTGCTTAAAATATAAGTACAATAGCTTTTATTAAAGATGGTTATAAAGAATTATAGCTATAGTATTTTCAAATAAGATGCCTTTATAGGTGCTATTTTATTTTTTCTAAAAATTATAATTACATAGCATCCTGACAAAACTGATACTAAACATGAGGGCATTTTTAGTCACTAGTTCTCATTACAAACCTAAGAAGGAAGGCTGACAATTGGCTACCCCTGTGTTTAAAAAATTGAGATAAAATTCCTAAATCACTTTTTTTTTTTTTTTTTTTTTTGGTAACGGGGATCAAACTCACAACTATGCATTTGCAAGACAGGCACTTATGTCACTGAGCTAAATCCCCAGCCCCCAAATCACTTCTTATAAAAATAAACTCAAAATACACTAAAGATCTTCTAAACATTGAAAACACATAAAAAATAATTAAAAATATAGCTGTGTGATTGTGAATGTGAAAAGGATCTCTTAAGCAAAGGAAAAGACCAAATATTTTGCAACATTAAAAATTTACTACATATTAGTAAAGTTACCATAAATAGTTAAACTATAACAAAGGTATTGATTCAGAATATATTAAAAGCTCCAAATCAATAAGACAAAACAAACCAACAGAAAAATAGGCTAACTGTGTAACAGAGAATTCACATAAATCACAAATTAGTAACAAGCATAGAAAGAAGCACACAATCTCATTTATAGCATGGATAATGAAAACTAAAGGGAGAAGCCATTTCTGAGGTACCAAATCCAAAAAACTTTCCAAGTTCAATAACACTGAGTAGAGAAGGAAACAATATTCCAGTGCGCTACAGACTTACATATGAACTGGTAAACCACTTTAGAAGGAAATTCTGATCCCGTTATTTGCCATCCCTACTGACGTACCCTAAGTGGGCGCACACAAGGATGTGCACTGAAGCACTCCGACACTATGGCCTCAATGTGTCCCAACAAAACCACATGCTGAAATACCAAATTCCCAAAGTCACATTATTAGGAAGTTGGTGGGGTCTTTGAGACATGCTTAGGTTGTAAGTGTAGAACCCTCAGAAATAAAATCAGTGCCATCACTGAAGACACCACCTGCCCCTTCACCATGTGACCATCTATGGAGGAAGAACTGCAACTACACGTAATACACTCTAGTCAGGGCACCAAATCAGCTGGCACCTTGATTTTAATTTCCCTGCCTCCAGAACTGTAAGAATAAGTTTCCCTCATTTATAAACTATCTAGTTTATGGTATTTTGTCAACATAGCCCAAACTAAGATATCTTTTAACAGTTCTTAAAATACAAAAAAAGCTTTTAAATGTTACTAAGAGATTACCATATTTATGTCTATATGCATATCTGTACTATAATCTTTTTACTAAGGTTTAAGAAAGGAGGAAAATTCTTCTCTCAGTATTTAGAACTGAATTTCTGATCATTCCATCAAAATATGCTTCACTGACAGTATTTTCCGGTTCTGCCAATGGCAACTTAATCCTTCCAGTTGCTCAGACCAGAAAACTTGAAATCATTCTTCTTATACCCCAATCCATGGTAATCCAAAAGAGTCTTCTCTCACATTCTAACAAATCTGCTGTTTTAGCACTTACTGTCTTCTGTTGTCTCAATAGAAACCATAATGGTCCTAATAAAATTGGAATTGACTAATGCCAGTCCCGGGGTCAACACTCCAGTCTTTGCAATGGCCTACAAGTCTGTCTAGAATGTATAAAGAGTTGAAAAAAATCAGGACCCCAATTTCAAAGACTCAATCCAAAAATGGGCATCTGAGATGAATACACAATTCTCAGATGAAAAAGTACAAATGGCAAATAAATATATGAAAAATGTTTAACACCATTAGTCATTAGAGAAATGCAAATTAAAACAACACTGAGGTTGCATCTCACTCCAAAAAGAATGGCTATCATCAAAAAATCAATCAATAACAAATGCTGGAGAGGCTGTGGGGAAAAAATAACTTTCTCCATTGTTGGTGGGAGTGCAGACTGGTACAGCTACTACAGAAATCAGTGTGGAGATTTCTCAAAAAACTAGGATTAGAGGTTTCATTCAACCGAGCTATTCCCCTTCTGGGTACTTACCCAGAAGAATTTAAAACATCATACCAAAGCAATACATATGCACCCATGTTTATAGCAGCACAATTTGTAATAGTCAGAACTTGGAAACAACCCAAATGCTCATCAACCAAGGAAAGGATAAAAAAAAGTTGTATTTTTATACAATGGAGTACTACTCAGCTATAAAGAAGGATAAACTCAAGGCTTTTATAGGTAAATGAATGCAACTTGAGGCATACTCATAAGTGAAATAAATCAGATTTGCATTTGTAAACACTGTATTGTCTCCCCAGTATAAAAAAGTAAATTAGATCCAGAAGTTACAATAGATACTGAGAAAGGGAAAGAAACTGCTCAAAGGAAAAGAACAACTGGGATGGAGGAAAAAAGGAAAGAAAAAAAACATACACACACACACACACAAGATAGCTAAGAAAATTGTACTACTAATTCTCTTAGTTCAGGGCAAGGAACAGTTAATACTCATATTGTTTGATCAACTTTGCATGCCTACATCTGGTAATCTGAGCAACTCTTTTTTGCGGATAACAATATGCAATGTAACAACCATTGTTAAATTCCTGTCATCTTGTCTGGAAATCCCATAATTGCTATTGTTTTGGGGGTGCTGTTTGTTTTTCATTTTTTCTGTGTTTTCTCTTTTCTCTTATAAAAAATGATATTTCCAATCTGTTTCCCATTTCCCCTCAGACCTCATCTTCTATTCTCATCACTCATTCTGAGGCAGGAAATTAGGGCTGGTGCAAATTGGACAGCCAACTAGGTAGAATGTGTCAAAAGTCACAGAAATCCATGTTGACTAACAGAGCTGACTGAGATGTTTCCTACAAGGAGAAGACATGGGCAGAACACTACCTCCAAAGGGTTCCAGGTATATGGCTCCTGTACACAGGACCAACAAAAAAGCAATGCTCTCAATCCTTCGTTTGAATTCATGGGACCAAAGCACTATTCTGGTTCTACTCATACAACCAATCAAAAGATGCTATTCCAAATCTTTCATTTACATCTGGCAAACGGTCGAGTTTTTGATAGGACAACTGTCCCAAAGCCACATTTACCTATCTTGAAAAAGAAAAAATAAACCAAAATATGTATGGGACATCTACCAAAGGCCGAACCATAAAGTAAGTCTTAATAAATTTCAAAGGACTTAAATCAGAGTATTATTTGTGACCATAATGGAATTAAACTACAAATCAGTACTAAAAGGGTAACTGGAATAACCCTAAACATCTCGACACCAAACAAGAGGTTTCTAAAATATATGAAACTGAAACAATAGGAATTGGATTCATTGAAAAATAGGGCAGTGGTCAATTAGTGATGTCTACTGTAGGCAAAAAAGAAGTTACAACATTCGCATGGACCAAGGCATCTGCAACCTCTGCCTTAAATGGTAATGTTGTTGACCATCTTCTGCTCCTTTTCTGACTCCTGTAACCCATGCCAACAGCCCAGATTTTTAGACAACTCTTAACACTTAAGATCTTTATCTTAAATTGCATATCTGCCTATAGGCTAGTAGACACTTCACCTAGATATTCCAGAGGCACCTCAACTTTAACAGGAGACAAACAGAACTCTGTGTCCTCTATGTGCCCAGTCACCTCCAGCCAACTCCACCTCTCCTGTATTCCTATCCCGGTGATTGATATTTCACTCCCTTAAGCTAAATGACCTTCTTTGCTGTCATACCATTTTGCCTTTACACACCTACTCCTCAAATATCTTCATCTTTATGAGCCTTCTCTAATTTTTTCCTCTAACAGTGGCCCCCTCCTTCCAGAACTGATTATTCCACTCCTGTCTTCCTGCTGGCAAAGAATGATTCGTACTTTTGTAATGCATTTCTCACACTGTATTACAATGATTGTGTTTTCTCTGGAATAGTATAGTCTGAATTAAAGTATGTCAATACTTCCCAAGGTTTTACGGTTTAATCCTAAAATGTCCCCCAAAGTCTCAAGTGTTTGGAAAATGTCTGGATCATGGGGCCACTACATTCATCAGTGCATTATCCTACTGATGAGTTCAGTAGTTCGTGTGCTGTTAGGAGATAATAGGGCCTGTTTTGGAGGGGTGGTTCAGTGGGAGTGGTACCTGGAAGCATGCATTCTTGTGCATTCCCTGCAATAATTAATATCCAACTGGAGAATATTAATTGTATTAAGTTAATTAGTAGTCAACTGGAATAATATTAGTCATGTTATTATAAGGTGTTTCCACAAAATATGAATTATTATTAAAATTTGTGACATTGTTCTTTTTTAAAAACTGCACTGTAATGAGAAAAATATTTTAACATTTACACATTTTTACTGAAGGAAGGTAGTATGAAAATAAAACTTCCAAGAATAAAAACATATTAAGACAAAATTATAAAGAGTATAACTGAAATACAAATTCAATGGAGTTGGGACGAGTGGCATAAACCCTCCTCAAACCAGTGAGATGGGTTCACCATTGGAGAGAGGAATTCCAATGTCAAAAGAAAGAAATATGTACATTTTCTGAGAGTTGAGGGGTTTTTTAAATCTACTTTAAAACTAGTGATAGTGGAAAATGAATTACTAGGATATTCTGTTTTCACTTGAAATACCCTCTCAAAAGAGTATATAACAAATCTTTTAAGTGTCAATATTTACAATACACTGAAAATGTCATTCTTTACAGCTGTACTTAGCAGGAAAACTTCTAGCTAGCAACCTAAAAATGTGCAAAGGAACACGTTTACCAAATCCTTTTATAGCAGATAAATGATAAAAATATTTGATGTCTATAGAGTCTGTGTGCATGTGCCTGCATGCTTGTGTGTAGGGGCTACGTTGCAACCATCATATCCCCAGTGCCAAGCTCACATCAGGCTCACTAGGTATTCAATAAATGTTTGACAATGAACAAGAGAATGTTAGTTTTAAATTAAATCATTTTCTTAAGTATTGTTTTTTACACTGTGATTAATGATTATTTGTATTCTTTGAGCATACTCCATCTATATGCATGCTCTTAAATCAAGCTCTTTGTAAAAAATTTAAATGAGTTAAAGTATTCTTTAGAAAAGAATGAAAATACTGTACTTATATGACAATGGGTAACAAATATTAGGTAGAAGAAACAATTGTTTGCTTTTCAAATTAATGTATGCTTTTTTTAGGTTTTCTGTTTGGGGGGAGGCTTTATTGTTTGTTTCATTGGTTTTTGTTGTTGTTTGTTGTTGCTGTTGTTGTTGGTCTTTTGAGACAGGCTCTCACCATGCAGTTCTGGCTGCCCTTGAACTCACTTTGTAGCCCAGGCTGGTCTTGAACTCACAATGATCCTCCTGCCTCAGCCTCTTGAATACCAGGATTACAGGTGTGCGCCACCATGCATGACCTAATGTATGCTATTTCAAATCCAAAAGACAATATAGGTGATGGAGGTATTGCTCAGTGGAAGAGCACATGCTTACATGCATAATTCCCAGGACCAAATCAATCAATAAGTAATTTAGCTAATATACTGATATGAAATACTCTTAATAAAAACTATTAAAATAGCTAGAATCAGTTAACTTTAAAAAGTACAAATGTTATAATGGTGCTGAGCACTTAACTGCACTTATTATAATAAGTAATGCAAAAAAGCAACCACATATAACTCGGATTAACCTCATTAGTACAGTTGAGTACAAAAACTACCATACATATATTACAAAAAGTTACATTTTTTTATTGAGACATGAAATCTATAAACTTGAAAAAAAAATTTTTTTTTATTTTATTTTAAAAGGGAGTAAAATCAAACACAACAAAACAGAACAGAATGGGATATAAGAAAGCATAAACTTCAAAGCTAGACAACCAGAGATCTTCACTATCTGTCATATTGTCTCTTGCTTTCTTCCAAATGGTTGTCCTCATCTTTGGATATGGAGAGCTCATACTAAATAACATAGCCAATCTTTTCACAAGATGTGTAGTTCACTGGCTCCCACTTGCTAGGCAGGGGGGAAGGGGAGGGGGGACACGGGATGGGGGACAGGACAACATGAGATGTTTGATTCTCAGCCCACATGCAGGCAAGATCACAGTGGCCCCCCAGAGATGGGAAGAGTTCCTTGTTTTCCCAGCACCCCGAGTCAACCACACGGCGCAGGCCCCAACGTGCCAAGGTCTCTCTCCTTTGGGGTGCCAAAACTCGGCCACACTCTCAGTTGCCCCCCAGAGAGGGGGAGTTCCTTGTTCTCCTGGCACCCCAAGTCAACCACATGGTGCAGGTCCCGATGCGCCAGGGTCTCTCTCCTTCAGGCCACCGAAAGTCTGCCACACTCTCAGCTGCCCCAAAGAGGGGGGCAGTTCCTTGTTCTCCCGGCACCCCAAGTCAACCGCACTGTGCAGGTCCCAATGTGCCAGGGTCTCTCTTCTTTGGGGCCAAAAGTCAGCCACACTTTCAGCCGCCCCCAGAGAGGGGAGGAGCTCCTTGTTCTCCCAGCACCGGGTCAACCGCACAGTGCAGGTCCCGATGTGCCAGGGTCTCCCTCCTTCGGGCTGCAGAAAGTCGGCCACACTCTCAGCTGCCCCCCAGAGAGGGGAACAGCTCCTTGTTCTCCTGGCACCCTAAGTCAACTGCATGGTGCAGGTCCTGAGGCGCCAGGGTCTCTCCCCTGCAGGCTGCTGAAAGTCTGCCCACTCTCAGCCACCCCCCAGAGACGGGAAGAGCTCCTTGTTCTCCCGGCACCCCAAGTCAACCGCATGGTGCAGGTCCCGAGGCGCCTGGGTCTCTCCCCTGCAGGCCCACCAAAGTCCACAATACTCACCTGCTATTGCTTTCTGATGAACTGACCATTCCATTTCCAAAGTTCTGAAATAGCTAACAGACCACAGAAAGAATTCTCTTTAGGCTCCTGTTTGAAACCAGCAGCTACAGCAATCTGCTGGCCTTGCTTCAGGGCCACTAAACTTGAAAATTTAAAACACAGAAAAGAATATAAAAGATGAAACCTTCCAAATGAAACTAAATTTAGAATGCAGTTAAAGTAACAAGTATCACTTGTAATAATCTTTATTTAAAGGAATTTCTCCAAGGTTTAAAGGAAAATAACTTCTATGTTGAAGTTAATAATTAAAAGTGCTTTTTAATATAACACAGCCTTATGCAACTCCCTTTGGCCATTAATCATTTTAGTGGAAAGCTATTGTGTTTCACATGTCCAATATTCTTTTTCCTTTCTTTTGACATTGGAATCCCTCTCTCCAATAGTGAACCCATCCCATTGGTTTGAGGAGGATTTATGCCATAGGTCTCAACTCTACCCTTTACCCCTGCCCCAAATCACCCAGAGGTGAATACCCTGCACAAGCCAAGCCAGAATGACCCAGCCTCTGGCCACAATGATTATTTCAGAGATGGGGACCAGACTCAGACTTGACAAATAAGAATTCTCTGCAGGATTTTTGTCATGCTAGCATGAGGGGCCTCCCTGTCTTCTGTTACTGTGAAACGTCAGGGCAATGATGGTCTGGAGCTGTCAGTGAGATTATCATTGTTACCAACTGAACAAAGCCTGCTGCATGCTGAAGACAATGCAGCAAAAAGAAAATCCAATAAATGGAGCTAGAGAAACCAAGGCACAGGCAGAGACAGCCCAAGCCCTAAAGACATCACCTGAACACTGTGCACCTAGCCTGGCATGAAGCCACAGTGCATTCTGCTGATGTGACCTACTCAGTTTTTTCTGTGCCCATCTCTGCCATTTTAAGTGAAAGGACAGTTAATATAGCAATTCTTATAGGGTAAAGATAGGTAGAGCAAGGGTAACAATCCCAACCTACAATTGAAGATATGCCCTCAGAAGAAAACACAGGACATTTCAAATCCTTAGGATAACATTCATAAATTTTCATCAAGTAAGCAGCCTTCAGGGCAAATCTCATTAGGTCAGAATTCCTTGATCAATCTTTATACAGCACATTTACATTTTTTGTTATGCACAGTATTATCTTATAGTGAGTTTATCACTTCTTTGTCCTTAGATGTTACCAGTCATATCTTCTACTCTTTCTTTTCTGGCCCTGCTATGGGAAAATATCAGAAACTACTTTATTCTTCCTTTGATGGTTAACCAATAGAAAATTTTACAAAGAATAGCTTTATCAAATTTATTTTTATTAATAATTTCTATCAGTCTTTTAATTTTTATACAACTGATAATTTTATTTAACTCTTCACTAACCTATAAGAAATCAGAATATTCTCAAACACTTCCATATCTTTACCAATCTCAAAAATATCCTCAATTATATATTTCAGGCATTTCTGTAGTAACCCTTCTTCTTACTTATGATTTTATTGTTCTTAATCTCTTTCCCATTGGAGACTGAATTCTGTTAATGAATGTATATACTTTTACTTTTTGCTTTTTTTTTTTTTTTTTTGAGACAGGTGTAGTTTAGGCAGGGCTTGAACTCACTATGTAGCCCAGGCTGGCCTCAACTTTATAGCAATCCTCCTGCCTCAGCTTCCTGAGTGCTGGGATTACAGGCATGCACCACCAAGCCCAGCTGAATCTATATACTTTTAAAATACTCAGTTTTATGAAAAATACTCATGCAATGATTTGCAGTGTTAAGTAAATTCGGTCTGAAGAGACTTTTGTACTTTGAGTTCTAACATAATGGACTGAACTTAACTTTGTTGTGAATTAAACTTGGTACTGCTGTGTAAAAACTGAAACTTGGCCAGCCAGTCACAGCGAGCCATTCTTTAGTCTACCACAGGCTGCCAACTCATCAGGCAAAGTTCAAATAAGGCAGACAATGAACTGAATCAATCAAGCAGCTTCTGTACTTCACTTCTGTTTTCCAGCCCTAAATCTGCTTGCCCCAATTGCTAAGTGGATCTATCTGGACCTCTTCCGATACTCAAGCTGACCAATTTGCTAATCACTTTTCATTCAATTAAACTCAAATTTAATTTTTTAGGAGTTTTAATTATAACAGCAGCTTTGACAAGATGGCTTAGTTCAGGGTTTCTCAACAGTGGTACTACTGATATTTAAGGCTGGATAATCCTTTGCTGTGAAGGGCAAAACATTTACAGCACCTCTGGCTTCCACCCACCAAATGCCAGAAGCGCTCCTCCCTCCTGCTTCTGACAATCAGAAAACATCTCCAGACATTCCAAACGTACCTGGTGGAGGGAAATCAACTTGGTTTAAGTGACAGATCAGTGGTACTGTTATTCTTTTAGTAATATACAAAGTTTGGACCCAAGAGAAAATTAAATGTATCCTCATGTATGGAAATATATGTTAATACTTCCATAACAATGGATGTAACAACAATTATAAAACACATGATCACACTTCTGAAAATCAATATGGATGCTATGCATGGGCCACTTCAGGGAGAGCCAGATGCCAGCCTTTTTCTGTGAGTCAGCACCATTTGCAGACTATGGGGGAAGAGAACAAGAAGTCACCAAGAAGCAAGCCCTCCCTGTGAATTGGCATGTGTCTTGGCCACTGTGGTGACAGCCAGCCTCCAACTTGTTCCTGTGAGTCAGCGCCATTTGCAGACTGCAGGGGACAAGAACAAGAAGACACTAAAAAGCAAGCCTCCCTGAGAATCAGCACCCTGTATCAGCTGCTGTGGGGATGGCCAGATGCCAGCCTTTTCCCATGAGTCAGTACCATTTGTGGACCATGGGGGAAGAGAACAAGAAATCACCAAGAAGCACGCCCTCTCTGCCAATCAGTGCCACGTACATGCTACTAGGGAAAGAGCCTGATGCCAACCCCTTGCAGCGAGCAGGCTAGGAAACAAGAGTCAACCCTGCACCTGTCCCCACCACGCACACCATAACGGACCAGCATATCCAGAGAAACACAGGCTGTGATGATAACTATTGAGGTAAAACACAACTTAATGACTGTACTGTTTAGTGTTTCACTAACTTGGCAGGTCCAAAGCCAGTAGTCTGATCGTCTATTCAGAGACAATACACAATGTAGCATCTATGGGGCAATCTCTTTCTGAAGGTGGTAGCCATTGTTAATTCCCTATCTTCTTGTTTTGAAGTCCTGTATCATGTTCACTGTTTTGTTGGGCTGGGTTTTATTCTATTTTGTTTTGTTTGATTTTATTATAGCCAATGGCATGGGCAGCTATTTCAAAGATAACAAGATATATTATGGTAGTCATTCTGGATTTACTCATCTTGCTTTGAAGGCTCTTCTTACATTAATTTTTGTGTGTTTTTTTAATTGGTTCTATTCCATTGTTTTGTTTGATTTTTACTATGTCTGAAGGAATCTGCAGCTATTTTGAAGACAGCAAGAGGCACTGTGGTAACCACTGTTGATTTCCTACTGTTTTGAAGTCCTGTTACACTGGTTTGTTTTGATTGGCTTTATTCTGTTTTATTTTGCTTGGTTTTATTCACTTTAAAATAAAAATTAAAAAATAAATATGTACAGTAAGTTGTATGTACAAACATTTGAGTTGTGAATTCACCCAGATATGAATGGAACTCACATTATGAACATTCACAGATGAGAACAAATCTTATAAACAGTTCATGTGTCTGCCAGACATTGTCACAGTTGTGCTGCTGAGTCCTAACTATGTAATGCAATAGTGTAGAGTAGTACAGTACAGTTGGAACCTTATTGTATTTTTGTATTCATTTTTTCATGCTTTACACTGTATATTTGTGTTAAAGGTATATAAGACTCACTTTGCTAGACTTATGAATGAATCCAATTTATGAACATTCTCCCAAAACTGAATTTGTTCATAAATCAGGAACTTACTACATTGTATAAATATTATATCCACTAGATATAATCTGACAGAATTAACATTATAAAAGTTGACAATTATGAATGTGAGTTAGGATTATGTATCATAGGATTTATCTGTATTTGTCAATTTTCTACAACAAATATAGATCACTTGTACTAAAGTATTTCAGAGTGTTTCTATAAGCATATTTATGTCACACATGAAAAAGTAATAAGTCCATTTAATAATGATGGTGTTAAAGGAAAACACTAAATGTCATGGTAGATTTACACAGTTATGCTTCTGAGTTTATCATTTTATGTATGGCATATCTGAATCCATTTAACATCAGAGTCCTACTGAACCAGCTTGCTTGGTTCCATCTATAAAAACACTACAATAATCCCTGCTGAAAACTATAGTAGATAACCAACTAAGTTCTTTGTTTCTAAAACCAAAAGATACTACTATTAATTGAAGTATAAAAAGATACTTTTGAACAATATGTTAATTTATATAATATAAAATGGATAAACAGTGGGTATGGGTTCTGCTTTCCTTTTTTAACATAAATGATTTCTCTTTCTTGTTAATCAGCCTTAATACATTCTCATATTCATTCTCTGCATGAACTTTCACCTAGTAAGCCGCTGAACCATTAGGTATAAAACTGTTGGCATGCACTAAAGGAACACAAAGATCAGTAAGACAGGACATACAACCAAGCACAAATTTTAAAAAGTTATAAAGTAAATCCATTATAAATGTACTTTTCAGACTATTAGCAAGCAATTCCAATTACATCTGAGGTACTGGAGTTACTGAGTGTTTCCACAGCATTTTTCCAGCACAAACTTAACCATTACAGCCTAGTGTCATCTGCAGTTTTACATTTGCCTGCATATGATCTGATCCAGATGGGCCACTCCAAGCTTGAAGGTCTTACCAGTACGCGTCAGGCTAGCCAAGGCCTGCCTTCTGTTTACCTGGCTCACACCTGTTCTTGCATGGGTCCAGATCTCAAGTGAGTTCAGAGCTCCATTTGTCCACAGTCCTCATATACTTTCAATGTTATGAATATTTTTAGTAGCAAGGCAAGTTAGGTTAACATAATCTATTTGTGGTCTGATCCTGCGACTCAATGATTGAGTCTAAGAAATTCATGTTTGTCTGTCCATACATAACATGTCCGCGATTCACATTTTAAGCAAAGCCTGTACTTTGATTTGTTGAACGTAACACAAATTTTGAGGGCATTTACAAGTATCTACCACCATTATATAATAAAAACTTCTAAAATTCATACATTTGTTTCTAATGTTTTTACATCAACAGTTATTATTCAAGTACAGAAAACAGTTGTTACTTTAAAAAAAAAAAAAAAGTTCTTGTCAATTGTTCTTGTCAACTGTTTCATCTGCCTCCCTGGACAATACTAATAGTTCTGATCCTAAAAGGAATTGGTTTGATTTCTTCTAAAGCCCTGGAAACAGACTAACTCACATGGCTGAAAGTATATATACTAAGAAAAACAAAAGAAGTTAACTTACATTGAATTTATGCGTCATAAATTATATTATCAAGTTGAATCCTCCCAACCCTAGCAGACTTACTCTTCTTAGCCTCGTTTTACAGTTAAAGAAAACTGGAATACAAGATAACCTTCCAAGTCTCACAGCTGAACAGTACATCAGTGCATTCCAAACAAGACAGCTTAACTCCTAAACCCTAGTTACAGGTTATTCTACAGTTCTATCACTGACTTCTGCCTTCTAGGACAGAGGAGCAACAAATAACATAAATAATAAAAAACAAATGAATAAACTCTACAAAAGCCATAATTGAAAAAGATAAAATTTGAATTACAGCTGGTGGAGGGGGCATTTGTTCAATGAATGAGAAGTAAACTCACTTGTTTCTTGGGAAGAAAAAATTACTAGATGGGGTGAGAAGGCAAGAGAAAGAATGAAATCTATAATTTCATAGTGAAATCCTCCGTTATTCTAACTAAAAGTGACATTTGCAAAATTTTGCCTAGAATCATCCTGACATTCAAAAACACCAACAACAGGCACCCTCACCTAATCATCACAAATATTCAAACCACACTGCACAATACAAAAGATTTGGAAAACCAGCTCAGGTAGAGAAATAAAATATCCGGCTTAGAAAACTGCGCATGAAGGGACAAGAGACATAGCTCAGTGGCACAGCGTCTGCCTGGCAAACACAAGGTCCTGAGTTCAATTCCCCATACAGAAGGAAGAAAGAAAGAACAAGCATGTGTCTGTAGTGTACTACGACGTGTTCAGCCTCCTGCAACTCTTGGGATTGTTCATATATTCATAAACACCGTACACAGATGTGCACTTCTATACCATCAATGCCCTGGCTGAAACAGGACACAGCACGGCATCCCCGCCCTTGGCTCCCAGGTGGCAAGGTCAAAAGTGACTTCCAACAATCCCCAAAGGTTGCTGCGTTGACCTTTGCGTGTGCAACAATCCAAGTCAGATTTGGGGTACAGGAATCTGCGGGGTAAGGAGGTGCATCATCCCACATCACCAGGAACCTTAGTCCGGACTCCTGGAGTTAGAGGATGAAGCCCTCTGAGTGCCAGCGCTTTGCCCCACTCCACAAGCAGGTAGCGGTGAGATCAGGACTCTAGAACCTCGATCCCGCGGCTCCCAGCGCAGCGAGCGCTTTCCCCCGGGGCAGCGAAACAGCGGGGGGCGGCGGCGGCGGCGCGCAGGGGCAGCGGAGAGCGCGGCGGGGGCGCCCGGTTACCTGCGTCGGCCCCCGCGCCGGCGTGCGCCAGGCGGACCTCCAGCCGCTGCCCGTCGCCGCCCGGCCGGCCTCGCAGCACCTGCCGCAGGAGCAGCCGCACACGCCGCGAGGCTGCGGCGCCGTGGCCGCCGGGCGCTCCGAGAAGCAGGCGGTGAGACTGCATGGGGCTGGCGGCTGAGCCGAGGGCGTCCCGGAGGGGCCGTGTCCCGGGACCGCAGCGTGAGCCGGTGTGCGAGGGGGACCGGAAGCGGCAGCGCGCAGGGTCCGCCGGAAACTCCTTCCCCCGGCGCAGCGCGCTGCAGCGCCGGGTCTGTGGGGCGAAGGGCGCGAGCCCGCGTGGCCGCCGGGCTCTGCCCGGGCTGGCGCGCGCGTCGCCTCCCCGGACGCCGCGGGCACCCAGTTGTTGCCCGCCCTGTTGCCCAGAAACTCAGACGTTAAGGAAACGCCTACGGGTTTTAGGAGCGCTTGACTGAGGAGGTTTTAGTTGATAGTCCAGACGCGTGCGCTTTCCCTGTACGATGCTTCAAGTCCTCTTCTGAACTGAGAAAATACGCGGAAGATTATGGGCACTTGCAGCCACACCGGTACCGAAAGCCTGACCCTGTTTATTGTTCTTTGTTTCTACATGTTTTGTTACTGCTTCCTGACACTTAAGTGAAAATTTTACACTTTTTCAGTTTTTATTTTTGGTTAGTACGTTTTCATTACATAATGATTATAGGGTAACACATCTTAATTTATTTTTTCATTTCCTTTTCCTCCACTCCCTTTCCCCTCCACGTCTTGATCCCCTTCCCATTTGGGCGAAATCTGTCTCCCAACTAATATTATCGATGGAAAAATGTATAGTTTAGTGGTACATTGAAACTGCCAAAATATTAGAAACAATACGAATCGGTCATAATTTTTCAGTCATGCTGCAATATAAGAGTTATATAAACATAACTTATGTTTGTGGTATGTACAAGGTAAGGCACTGGCTAAGGCTGCCTTCTTTTCATACTTTCCAAAAGCAGAAATGGGCCTCAGAAAGCCAACTAGGCCTATACTGCGTCCCCAAAATATCAGGGGCGAACTGAGCAAGGCAAAAAGCTTCAATCAGGTTCTAAGTTCTACAAAACAAACATCAAAGAAATTAAAAAAAAAAAAAAAGATTGCAGCTGGCACTTCCACTTAGAGACCTTGCTAATGCTAGAGCGGCCATCATCATTAAACACAAATGATCACTCTAAAGTGCAAAATAACCCTGCCTGTGAGAGGTACTAGGAAAGTGACTCAGAAAAATCTGTGAAAGAGAAGCGGAGGCTGGTTAAGGTAAACTTTATGCATCTTGTTAAAGGACCTGGACTTAAATGAAGGCTGAAATAGGGTCCTAACCTTGTTGGGAAGTGGAAACAAAAGTAATGAATGTAACATACTTTCACATGTATCTTGTCATCTTTCTTCATAACCCTATGAGGCTGCTAGAGAAAAATGCTGTAGATGTAGGTAATGAATTTAAGAAATATTTTTCCCACTTTGAGCACATGCTATGTGTTAGAGATTGTCTTTAATGAATTACTTCATTTCTTGCAGTAATATATTTATTGAGGTACTATTATCTGTCACTTCAGAATAAAGAAACTGAGGCTAGAAGTGTTAAATACCTTGGTCAAGTCAGCTCCATAATCATAACTCAGTACCACCTGAAAGGACAGAAGAACAATCTAAGGCAGTTTAACTGAATGGTTGATATAACCACTCAGAGCTCTCAAAGTTAAGGAGATCAACACAGGTTACGGCATTCAATTATTGACGTCTATTGAGCAACTATAGTATAAAGAGGACCTTGCTGGGTACCATGAAACAATGGGCACGTATTGAGAATAGAAAGAAACATACAAAAAATTACACAACAGTGAGGCATATGCAGGAGATTTAGGTATAATGCTATACCTGGATAAGGCCAGTGGGACTTGACAGAGAAGGTAATGTTTGAGATGGTTCTTGAAGGATATGAATGAAAAATGAATTGAATGATTTGTCTCACAGGTGTATTCAATTGAGGAATTTGTTTCTGGATGTTTGTACTAAAATATACTAAAACCAAAAGTCATAGTACCTAGTAAAACTAAAAGTTTTATATATACATATATATATATATATATATATATGTATATATATGTATATATGTATATATATACTATATGTGTAATATATTACTAAAAGAAAAATATATATAAAAGTAATATATATTGCTAAAAGAAATATATATATAAAAGTAATATATATTACTAAATGTATATATGTATATATGTGTATATGTATATAAAAGCCAAACCATCATTGTTGTGACCTGTGTGGCTCTTAGGGTTCCTGGGGTGAGGACTGTGAAGGGCAGCAAGAAGGTGAAGAAGTAGAGATGAGACACACGAAGCTGGGGTCAGGTGGAGCCCTCTGTCTGAATGGGAGGCAAGGAACGGCCCCTTCACTGTAGGGGCATTTATTTATACACTTTTGCAACTTAAATGTCACGTGACATCCGTTGTCCTAGCAACCCTGGGTTCGGATTGTCTTGAGGCTCGGTGTTCTCTGAGCTGAAGCAGCTTCTTCACATGGCTGGTCCCAGCCGCTCTTTGTTCTTGGGAGGGCCATGTCCCAGTCCTGCAGGCCACACCCCAGCCCTGCTTGTGTGCTCAGTTTCCAGCTTCAGCAGCTCCCAATATATATTAGCAAGAAACTGTTGTGATATATGCAATAAAATGAAATGTAATTATTAGTTAATAGGGAATTACTCTGTTATACAGTAAAAAGGAACTGAATGCATTATTTCCAATTTGATAGAGCCACACAAATATAGTGAAATATCAGTCCAGCACATGATCACCAACTCCTCTAGTAATCTTGTACTTTAAAAATCTGAAAAACAAAACAAAACAAAAAAATAGAAAAATCTAGACTCAGAGGGATAAATAACTTACCCATATCTGTGCTATGAAGTTTTGAGAGAGTTAACTATTTTAAAAAGAAATTAAAATAGAAAGGATAGGCCAGGGATTTAGCTTGGTGGTGTAAGTGCCTGCCTGGCAAGTGCAAGCTCATGAGTTCAATCCCTGGTACCAAAATAAATAGATAAATAAATTGAAAGGCCATTGTACAAGAGCAAGTATGAAGTGTAAATTAAATATAAAATCAAAAGAGAAAGAAGATCCAAAGCTAACTTACACTGTGACTCAAGGAAACCACATTTTGCAGGTATCAGTAACTATAAAAGAAAAGGAATGCCGCTTCTAATGAAAAAGCCAACAATTTGGAAACAAAAACATTTGAAGTTCAAAATGTGAGTGAAAAAGGGGGCGGAGGGAAAGAAGGTTATTTCAGGAGTTTAGTTTAATCTAAAGCAGTGATGGTGAATCTTTTAGAGTTGTCAGTAACGAGCAGCCTTCTGTACCATGTGTGCCGTAGGTTTGCCATGATCAAAATCTTCACATTCCTCTTCAGTAAACTGAGGATGAAGACATTTAGTTCTGAGAACAAATGATCTGCCCAGAACAAGTTAGCTGCCCAGAATCATCGTTAACATATTTAGGTTCTCAACAAACAGTAATTCCCTTTCTTTGTACTGTTGGATTAGGAGGAAAATATGATCAGGGACACAGAGCAAAGTCTCAGCCATCTCTGACTGTGCAAAATCAATGCTACTTTTTAAAATGTACAAACTCAGTGAAATCCTGCAAATATAGTAGAACTATCACAGTGTGTTTCATACATCCTAACAGTTTAGGGTTGCCAAAGATCATGCTAAATCACAACCCATAATCGCTGTGTAATAAAATTCAGTGTATATTAGAACATTGCAAAAAAATCTTATTTATTTTTAAATTTATACCTTCATATAAACATTAAAATGAAATTTTAAACAATACTTCTACTTAAACCTTAGGTCCTAGACTTAGATAATTATATGCAGATTTCTTCCTCACATGATTGAGCAAAACATGGAATAATTGAAGCAAGTTTTATACTGAAGGACCAGTTGTGCACCACAGATCTTCTTGTCTCTGGTCTCCGATCATTAAATATCAAGAATGGCCCCATGTCATTGTGGCAACTCCAATGTGGCCACACATTTCCAAACTGCACTCCCTAGGGTGGCACTAGTCCAGCTAAGAACTGTTACCCCAGAACTTCCCTTGGTTGACAACAGGGAGGCTATCTGGGGCACAGAGCATGGTCTTTTGTTTTTCTTTTTTCCTTTTTTTTAACCTGTGCACATTTATGACCCTCTTCTTATTGCTTGTCACTGTATCTAGTTAGGTCTTAATCTTTGCTGCTTTCTGTGTGGTCATCATTCACAGGTTCTTTGAGGGCTGTAGGCCCAGTTTTTCAGGCCTCTCTCTGTTGCACTTTCCAGAATAAACTACAGTACACACCTCGCTCCAACCTTCTTTCCATGCTGAGTTCCTGCATGTGTGGTACATCGCACAGCCTATGCTGCTACAGCTGCCCTTTGGAACAGAGCAGCCAGGAGCTCTGGTTCGGCTGCAGGCAACGAAGTACCCACACTAACAGGAAACCCCAGCACCTTTGACCAGTACATCACAGGGAAACAGCTAGTACTGCCAGCCCAAACTTGCCCCCTGCGCTTGGCTTTGAGGCTAAGCAGGGCATCAGGCTAAACAAAGTTGCTTCTTGCCCGTAAGGCCCGGAGCAATGGTGGTACTCTTGCTCCCTTCCTCGCCTCCTCAGCCCTGCTTCTTGGATACTAAGGAGGTAGATGGGCTGGCTGTCAGTGGCAGTGAGGGTGTCAAGTCTCTGATGTAGGCAGGACACTTAGAATGTGGGATGGTTGTGCTTACTTTTCCTTAACTCTGGGCCTGGCTTTCCAATTCTAGGGAGAGCGAAAATAACCCTCATAACATCCTGCTACTATTGCCTCTGAAGAGTCCCAGTGGGAGGCAACCTTCTGCCACATACTCTGTTACTGTTTGACTTTGTATCGTGTGCCTTTATTAGGTTACTCCATTAAGAACTGACCATTGCTTGACGCTGAGGATCAAACCAGAGCCTTATGTGCTCTGCCACTGAACTAAAGCCAGCCTCATTTGATTTTTAAGCTAACTTTATTAGCTGATACATAAAAACATAAAATTATACACATTAGTAGAATATCATTTTGACACATGTGGAGTTGCCTATTTTTAAAAAGGAGGAATAAGTTAGTCTTCTATGTGCATGGGCTTGAAATAATACACAATGGATTAAGTCAGCAGAGAAACCTGGGTATAACTGGATACTCATAGCAACAGGCAGAACAATACAAATAGGCATATTATAGAAGGAACAGAAACGCAGAGTCTGCTCAGTGCTGGTGTTGGTACACGTAGCATAAGTGTGAGGAAAGTTGGGGAGGGCCACATATCTGAGGGACAGATGATAGAATAAGACAAAAACTTTTATTCTCGTTATTATTTAAATTTTTAGAATGCTGCTGATTGCTATAACAGATGCAGATTCAAACAAGAGAGTACTGTTTCTGTAACTTGAAAAAGAAGGGGTAAAAAGTGGAAGAGAAAAAAGAGTATCTTATATCATCACATTTACAACCACAGTCCCAACAAATAAATCAACAAAACAAACTTGCAGCTCTCACATGTATATCCGCCTGACACCCTAAGGCAGGCTTATGTATTCCTTCCCTTTATTCTAAAATTTTGGTTTCAGAGATAGATAACACACAGGCATTGATCATACTCTCCCAGAAGTGGCTAAAGAACTTCAGGACGGAGGTAGTGCCTCTGCCCCGCCTCTGCCTCTTCCCCTGCCACCCACCCTCTGCTCTTGCCCTCTTCCCCTCTCTCCTTAAGTAAGAGATTTTCTTAGCTGCAGTTCTGGAAGTCCAAAGGATATTGCTGGTTTCTGCTGGACTCCAGTGATGGCAGATGCTGAATGACATCAAAGTGTTGGCAGGACATGTAGAATGAAGAGACTACATAGCGAGACAAGAAACTGGTGGGGGGGATAAGGTTTCCTAAGAACTGCATCAATCCCCTGTGAAGACCACCTCCAGGGACCTAAGGACCTCCCACTAGGCCCCACCTCCTAAATGTCCCACCATCTCTCATTTCATCTCACTAGGAAAAATCTTCCAACCCTTGGGAGACATACTCATATCATGTACGAACTAAGCTTTCTGCTTTAGACCCCAAGGTTCATGTCTTTCTCACAATGCAAAATACAGTCATTCCACAGAATTAACCTTCAAAGGCTCCTAGGACCCTATGATAGTTAACTGTTGTGCCAGCTAGAGTGAAAACATCCAACCGACTGGATTAGCACAGTTCCACGTGTGACTGAATAGACTGACTGAAGAGGAAAGACCATCCTGGGTATGAGTGGCCCCAACCAATAGGCTTTTAGCCTGAATGAATAAAAAGGGGAAAGAAAAGATAATCTCTCTGGTTTCTCCAGAGGAGATCTGGTCTTTGCCATGGCCTCAGGACTTCTGTCTCCAGGCGTTCAGCTCAGATTCCAGTATGCCAGTGTAGACCCTTTGCTTCCAACAGAACTCTGCGGTGGGCTCCAGATCTTCCACTTTTGATTGTTGACTCTCCAGTGCACAGATGGCTCTTCTGCATCTGTCCACACCAGATGATCATTGTAAACCTACCTTGCAAATATTTGTTATATGAAATATTTATTATATGAAATTTGTTAGTCTGTTGAGCTTTGACACAGACCCTATATGATAGAAAAAATATATCATTGTATTTGTAAATAAACAACCAAAAATTAAATGACATCAGTGGTTGAGGAATTTAGCCTTGCACAGCATCTATTCATTTTTTAAAGTAAAATTTATTTGAAAAATTTTATTGAAAGCAAAAATTGGTACACACACACACACACACACACACACACACACCCAAAAGGCCCTAGATGTCCCTAAGTCAGAGGAAGTTTGTAAGAGGCACTTCAGCCAAAGAAAGTAGAGATGCAAATCTGCTCCATAACCTCTTCCATGGAAACTTAGGCTTGAGCAGCAAATCAACCTGAGTGCTTTTCCTTTCCCATCATGTCAATGAACAGTGCACCCCTAAGAAAATGCACTAATCTTACTGCCCAAATTAAGATGAAAAATATGTCTACGCACAGCAGACAGGCAATTATTAAAAATAATAAAAAATCTTGATAATAAAGATGAGAATGAGGTAAGAGAACTATCTTACACATCTGGGGATGTATGTAGAAACTAGGATTCTGGCTTAAGGAAATATATGTTACAGATTTGGGTTAAGGATGTTTTCTGCAGCATTATTTATAATACTGAAATATTAAAAACTATTCAATCGTAAAGGGTAACTGAATTATAGTTAAAATACATAGGCACAAAAGCTTCATGATATGCTTAAAACCCTAAAAGCATAATTATATACCTAACATGGTTCTAATTTTTAGAAATGTATAAGAATAGAAAAATGTAATTTGAGTGATCAAGTCTTAACAGCAATGAATTTTTATTGAAAATTTTTATATTTGAAAATATCCATTCCATAAACTTACATTCATTTTACTTTGGGGGAGATAATAAAATGAAGAGGAAAAATATGAGCTGTATTTCCACGCAGTGAGAATGAATTCTTCTTGACATACTTAAATCCATGAATTTAGGACACCCTATTATCTAATCCACTGTGCAGTCAGATAACTGAATAATCTATTTCTGAATCCATACATTTGCCTAAGGTCCTACAAAATGTACCTATTTAGCTGTAAAAGAGCCATACTCTCAGGAAAAAAGAAAGCTCAGAAATAAAAATAAAATATTCTCTCTTATTTTTTTAAGAGTAATTTCTCTGTACATGCAGGAATTTGACAACAGTTTGTGTTCTTTATGCACTTAAAGTAGTGGCACTTTCAGTGGGATCCTGAAAAGAATGTGTGCAGGTGAAATGTAAGTATCGACTTGACCTGAATTGGTCCTCATGCTGTTCAGCCAATCTGGCTGATAATTACGTGAGTCTAGAGCTCAGTAGAAGGTGTGGGCTGAGATGCAAACAGGAGTATCATTAGCAGATGCATGACAGTTGAAACCTAGAGAGCAATCTCCATCTAAATCAGTGATTCTCAATGGGGAGCAATTTTGTTTCATGGGGAATGTTTGGCAACAATTTTCATGTTTAGTGGTAGGTTGCTTTTGAAAACTTGTGGTTTAAAGCCAAAAATATTTCTTAACACTCTGGAACATACAGGACAATGCTTTACCACAAAGAGTTATCTGGCTCAAAATGTCAATAGTACTTAAATTAGATAATCCTAATCTAAAAAATGAGCCAGGCCTGGTGCCACATGCCTGTAATTCCTGCACTAGGGAAACTGAGGCAGAAAGATTGTTCCAAGTTTGAGACAGCCTGGGCTACAAAGTGAGCTCAAGGCCAGCCTGAACTGCATAGCGAGACCCTGTCTCAAAAAGACCAAAAACAAAAACAAAACAAAAAAAGGATATATAATTAATTCATAGTAAAAACTGAACTCATTCTTTCTCCTGTGAAATTGACTTTTCTTCATAGGTCCTTACACCAGTCAATAGTAACAGATTGCAATCTTTTCACCAAATTTGAAACACTGTACCCTCCTTCAGTCTTTCCTCACCTTTGCTTCTTACTCAAATAAACAAATCTCACAAGTTTATCTCTATCCTACCCATCTCATCCTTTCCCTCTTCTCAATGTCTCTGCAAGCTTGTTTCTGGAATGCAAATTTAATAATCATTTGTTGTGTGAAATCTTTGAGTGATTTCTTTTTATCTTCAAGATTAATTCAAAGCTCTTTATCAATTACATAGGCCCCTTCATGTTTTGATGTTCTCCTGCCACTCACTGTGTGATATGGTATTACGAACAAACTTTTAATATTATATCTCCTCTGATAAATGTTGGATATCTTAAAAGACAAGATCAGTGTTCTTAATCTCTGAATCTCCCAGGATTTGCACAGTTCCAGTTTTTGTTTAACTATTGAAATAAATCACTTAAAGAGTGAGCAGGAGTGAAAAGACCAGAGAATCTGGGACACAATCCCAGAGAACACACTTTTTGGATAAGTGGATAAAATAAGAAGGCTGGAAAGCAGTGGGAGGTGTAGAACAGGAGATTTTAGTGTCAACAAACCAAAATTACAGTAGAAGCACAGGGTCATCAAATATGACAAAGAGAACTCAGATAAAATGAAGACTAAAAATGGTAAAACGTATCAGAAAATACAAAGTAGTTCACAGTCTTTTCCAGAGACAGTGTCACAGTCCAGCTGTGTGGAGCCATAGAGGGACACCTGATGCTCAGTTTAGGGCACTGCTACTCAGCCGAACAGTCAGTTGGGGAGACAGGCTGGACACAGAACTAAAGGAAAGTAAAAGCCAAGTGAAACTTGCTATTTACCTATGCAGCTGGCCTTCAGCATGTCTGACCACCCCAGCCTCAGAGGGTATGGTTTCACCTTCCTTTCTGCATTCCAGGAATTTTTGTGTCAGCCCTAATCTAGAACCTCACAGGAAAAAAGATTCCAAGAAACATACCCTCAAATTGAAATGGTGGTACCAAGTAGACTCTTCAAAACCTGGCGTGTGTCCTCTAGCTCAAACAATTGAGCAAAGCAGCTGGATATTGTGGCACATGTCTGTAGTCCCAGCACTTTAGTAGAAGGCTGTCTCAGGAGGACTGCAAATCTGAGCCCAGGACCTCTGAGTGGCCCACAGTCATCTGTGCTCCCTCTGGGCCTAGTCTCACAAGCCAGAAGTGTGTGCAGCGATTTCCATCCTGTGTGGTGCAGGCTCAGCATGTTGCTCAGAGCCTGGTAGGGCCCTGCCTTGCATCCCCCATCACCAAAGGACCCCAGGACGGTCCCTCCAGTCCTTGTTGGGCCCCACCCAGTGACCACCAAGTGGCCTGGAGTCACTTGTGCTCCGCCCTCTGAGCCAAAAGTGCATGCAGTGATCCCCATACCACCAGGAAACCTTCGCAGAGTGTGCCCCTCCAACATCCCCCATCACCAGAGGACCCAAGAGAATGTCTCTGTGAGCCTGGTTGGGTCCCACCTAGCAACCCGGAGTGGCTGGGGGCCACCTGGTAAGGCCTGTCAAATGACTTCCACTCAACTGGGGAAACTCCCTGCAGTAGGGATAGATATTCTCAACCCAAGATACAACTGAGACTTTGCCTTCAGCTTCCCTAAGGGAACATAGGAAATGACAAAATTAAAGAGCAAAATGCAATCACAAACCTCCAGCCCATCCCAAGCAAACGTAGGAGACATGTACATAGAAGAAAATGTAAGCCATATACCTGAAATTCCTGAAATGATAGCAACTGAAGTAAAGAAACAGCTCCAGGAAGCTATAAAAAAGAACTTGGATCAGAAATAATCTCCCAGACAAAAGAAGACATGATAAATGCAATGAAAGAAAGGATGAACACATCTAAAGAGGACATAGTTTAAAAAATTAGAAAAACACTGCAAAAAGATGGAAACCTTGAATGAAAAATGTAAGAAAAAAGTGCATGAAACAGATTCAAGAAATATACAGGAAATCAAAAATTCCATTGAAAGTTAGCAAAACCTCCTCAATGAAAGTGAAGATAAATTTTAAGACCTCGAAGACAGGATTGCAGCTAGTGAACAGGAAAGGGAAGATCTTTTAAAAATAACAAGGAAGGCCGGGGATTTAGCTCAGTGGTGTAAGCATTTGCTTGGCAAACACAAGATTGTGAGTTCAATCCCTGGCACAAAAAAAATAAAATAAAATAAAATAAAATAAAATAAAATAAAATAAAATAAAATAAAATAAAATAAAATAAAATAAATAAAATAAAATAAACCAAGAAATCAGGAAATAACAAATCTTTGCAAGATGATGCAAAGAAAAACAACATATGATTGATAGGTATAAATGAAAAAGGTGACAAAACAAAAGATATCAAAAGACTATTTACAGAAGTATTAGCCAAAAATTTTCCAAACATGAGAATGGAAACTGAGATACAAATAAGTGAAGCATATAGAACTCCAAATAGCCATAACCAAAATGAAACTATACCCAGACATATAATAATCAACATCCCAGAAATCTAACATAGGAACAGAATATTAAAAGCTGTTGGAGATTTTTTTTAAAAATGAAAAAGAAAAAAAGAAGAAAGAAAAAGCTGTTGGAGAGAATAAATAGATCACCTATAAAGGGAAGCCTATTACAATCACAGCAGACTTCTCAACACAAACAATGAAGTCAAGAAGAGCATAGAGTGAAGTATTTCAGGTCCTAAAGGAAAATGACTTCCAACCCAGATTGATGTACCCTGCAAAACTGTCCTTCAAAATGGATGGAGAAATAAGATACTTCCACAACAAAGAACAGCTAAAGAACTTCATGACCACCAAACCAACTTTGCAGAGAATACTGAAAGACATTCTAAATAGACATAGGAAAAAAACACTAAGCAAGGCAAACAGTTAAACAGAGGGGAAAGGTAAAGAATCAACAACAGAATGATAATATGAAAAAAAAAACCTCTAGTATGTATCAGTTATAGCCATTAATGTAAATGGCCTCAATTCACCAATTAAATGAAACAGACTGGCAGAATCAATCAAGAAACAACATCCAAACATATGCTATATGCAAGAAACCCATCTAACCAAAAAGAAAACTCATAGCCTGAAAGTCAGATGATAAAACAATACTTCATGCAACAGGATCTCACAAAAAAGCAGGGGTAGCTATTGTTTGCAGACAATGTGAACTTCAAACCAAGAATGATCAAAAGACATAATCAAGGTCACTGCATACTAGTTAGGGGAAAACCTCAAGAGGAAGAGATAACAATCTTAAATATATATTCACCAAACTTGGGAGCACCCAGCTATACAAAACAAATATTAACAGAAATGAAAAATCATATAAGTAATAACACAACTGGAATGGGGGACCTTGACACCCCATTTACACAAAGAGATAGATCAACTAGACAGAAAAACAGCAAAGAAATAACAGAATTGAATCACATCTGTGAAAAACTGGACTTAGTGCATGTGTACAGAGTGTTCTACCCAATAACATCAGAATATACATTCTTTTCAACAATACATGGGACATTCCCTAAAATAGACCACATACTAGCCCACAGAGCATATTGAAGTAAATGCAAAAGAATTGAAATTGTCCCATGCATGTTATCAGATCATAGCGCCATAAAATTAGAAATTAATAACAAAAGAAACTATAAAAACTCCATAAACACATGGAAATTAAATAATACACACCTGAGTAATCAGTGAGTCCAGAGGAAATTAAAGAAGAAATTGAACAATATCTACAAGCAAATGAAAATACAAATACATCTTACCAGAACCTGTGGGATGCAATGAAAGCAGTCCTCAGAGGAAAATTTATTGTGGTGTATTCCCACAACAGAAAAATAGAAGAAACACAAATAAACAACCTAATGCTATATGGCAAACATTTAGAAAAAGAAAAGCAAGTCAAGCCCAAAGCCAAAAGAAGGGAGGAAATTATAAAGGTCAGAGCAGAAATCAATGCAATAGAGACTAAGAAAACAATCCAAAGAATCAATGAATCAAAGAGTTGGTTCTTTGAAAGAATAAATTAATTGATAAGCTCCTAGCCAACCTGATTTAAGAAAGGAAAGAAAAAACAAATTCATGCAATAAGGAATGAAAAGGCTGAAATCACTACAGGCCGTGTGGAAATACAGAAGATCATCAATACCTATTTCAAAAACCTCTATAGTTTCAATAACACAGAAGAAATGGACAGATTCCTAGAAACATATGAATTACCAAAGCTGGGTCAAGAAGATGTAAAACTGCTGAATAACCCAATTTCAATTAGTGAAATTGAAAATGTAATTAAAACCTTACCAACAAAGAGAAGGTCCTGATGGATTCACTGCTGAATTCTATAAGAAATTCAAGGAAGACTTAATGCTGACACTCCTCAAACTCTTCAATGAAATTGAAAAGGAAGCAATTCTCCCTAACTCATCTTGGAAGCTAGTATTACTCCAATACCAAAACCAGAGAAAGATCCAACCAAAAAAGAAATCTGCAACCCAATTTCCCTAATGAACATAGACACAAAAATTCTCAATAAAATACTGGCAAAGAGAATGCAGGAAATTATCAAGAAGATTATACACCATGACCAAGTGGGGTTCATTCCAGGAATGCAGGGATGGTTCAACATACATAAATCAATAAATATAATCCACCATATCAATATAGCCAAAAATAAGAATCATATGATCATTTCTATAGATGCAGAAAAAGGTTTTGATAAGATCCAATACTCATTCATGATACAGAGAATTGGGATAGATGGTCTTTCCCTCAATGTGATAAAAGCCATCTGTAACAAACCAACAGCCTGTATCATATTAAATGGCCAAAAACTGAAAGCTTTTACCCTAAAATCAGGAACAAGACCAGGATATCCATTATCTCCACTCCTATTCAATATATGCTGGAAATACTAGCCACAGCAATTGGATAAGAAAGAGAAATAAAAAGAGTAAGAATAGGAAAAGAAGAAGTTAAATTATTATTTGCAGATGACATGATACTCTACATAGAAGGCCCCCAAAACTTCATTGAAGGACTCCTAGGTATAATAACTAAGTTCAGTAATGTAGCTAGATATAAAGTCAACACTCAAAAATCAATAGCATTCCTATACACAAACACAAAACTCACTGAGAGAGAAATAAGAGAAACTACACCCTTCATAATAGCATCCAAAAAAAACTGAAATACTTAGGAATCAATCTAACAAAGGAAGTAAAAGACCTATTTAGCAAAAATTATAATACCATGAAAAAAAATGTATGAGGATCTCAGAAAATTGAAAGACATTCCTTTTTCATGGATAGGAAGAACAAATATTGTGAAAATGGCCATTCTCCAGAAATTGTTATACAGATTTAATGCAATCCCAATCAAAATGCCACTACCATACCTCACAGATCTAGAGAAATCATTCCTAAAATTCATCTGGAACCAGAAAAAACCTAGAACAGCAAAGGCAATTCTGGGAACAAAGACAATGCAGGAAGCATCACAATCCCTGACTTGAAGTTATACTACAAAGCTACTCTAACAAAATCAGCATGGTACTGGGATAAAAACAGACTTGAAGATCAATGGAATAGATTAGAAGATACAACTACAACTACAAGCACACTCAACCACCTTATCTTTGATAAAGGGGCCAAGAAAGAAAATAGTCTTCTGAAAGAAAGATAGTCTCTTTAATAAATGGTGCTGGAAAAATTGGCTCTCCATATACCAAAAACTAAAACTAGACCCGTGCCTATCACCATGTACTAAACTAAACTCAAAAATGGATCAAAGATCTATATATTAAAACAGAAACACTAAATCTGCCAGAAGACAAAGTAGGTAGAAATGTTGAAGACATAGGGGTAGGCAGAGAATTCACGAACAAAAATCAAACCACATGGGAAATACTTCACAGAATCCATAACTGGAATCTCGTCTTACTAAAAATTTTTTGCATGTCAAAAGAAATCTCTAACAAAGTAAAAAGGAAACCCATGAATTTTGAAAAAATCTTAGTCAACTGTCCCTCAGACAAAGGACTTTTGTCTAGAACATATAAAGAATTTTTTTAAAAAAATCAGAACCCTGAAATTCAAAGACCCAATCCAAAAATAGGCATCTGAGATGAATACACACTTCTCAGATGAAGATATACAAATGGCAAATATATACATGAAAAAATGTTCAACATCATTGGTCATTAGAGAAATGCAAATTAAAACAACACTGAGATTCTGTCTCACTCCAGAAAGAATTGCCAGGATCAAGAAAACTACCAACATCAAATGCTGAAGAGGCTGTGGGGGAAAAGGAACTCTTCTGCACTGTTGGTGGGAGTGTAGACTGGTGCAACCACTGTGGACATCAGTCTGGAGGTTCCTCAAAAAGCTGGGATTGGAAGTCCCATTTGACCCAGCTATTCCATTTCTGGGCATATTCCCAGAAGAATTGAAATCATCATGTCACACTGATATATGTGCACCCATATTTATAGCAGCACAATTTGTAATAGCCTGATCTTGGAAACAACCTAAATGCCCATCAACTGAAGAATGGATAAAATGGACGTGGTACTTTTATACAATGGAGTACTACTCAATTATAAAGAATGATCACATTGAGATTTTTTATAGATAAGTGGATGCAACTTGAGATGATACAAGTGAAATAAATCAAACTCACATGTGTAAATACCATATTGTTTCCCTAGTGTAAGAAATGGTAAGAGTACACATGATACAAAATCCTCAAAAAAATACTGTGAAAGGGTAAGAATCTGCTCAAAGGGGGCAAAAATAATATCTCAGGGAAAAGGAGAAAAAGAAAGGAAGGGAAAAGAAAAAATATCTAAATTTGTATTAACACATTTAAGATATCTAAGATGATTGTGCTACAAATTCTATTCTTGGAACAAAACAGTTCACATTCATAGGATTGGATCAATTTTGCATGTTTGTGTCAGGTGATCTGAGGAACTCCTTTGAAGAAAACTATGTAAAATAACCTTAGTTATGTTCCTACCACTTTATTTTTAAGGCCTATATCATCATTGTTTTGGGCTCTTTGCTATTGTTATTTATTTGGGGTTTTTTTGTTTCTTATTTTTCTAGTAATTTATTTTGTTTTGTTTTTCCCTCTAATGCAGAAAGAACAGATGTACACATAGAGGCTTATACATTCCTAGAAGTTCTCCTAAACAGTTTATAAGAATCAATTGTATTATGTGTAATGAAATGAACAGCTACTTTGAAGAAAAAGAGACATTATGGTATCCACTGCTGATTTCCTATCGTCATGCTGTGAAATCCAGTAATGCTTTTATTCTTTGTTTAGAGTGGTTTTAGTCTGGTTTGTATGATTTAATTTCAACGTATATGAAGGTATGGACAGCTATTTTGAAGAGAACAAGAGACATTATGGTAGCCATTGTTGATTTTCCTGTTGTCTGGATTTGGAGGCCTGTAATGCCTTCATTATTCTGTTTTGATCAATTTTATACTATTTTTTTATGAATTCATTTTGTATGAAGATATAGACAACTATTATAAGAAAACAAGAGACATTATGGTAGCCACTGTTGATCTTCTGTTGTCTTGCTTTGAAATTTGTGTTACTTACATTGTTTTCTTCTGATCTGCTTTGTTCTGTTTTGTTATGTTTTATTTTAACCTCTTTAAAATAAAAAAAAAAAATTTGAGCCCATCCTGGGCAATTTATTGATTCAGCCAGACCCTCTCTCAATATAAAAAAATAAAAAAGGAGCATGAAGCCGTAGGTCCAGTCCCTAATGAAGCGTGTATACACACTCACACACACATCCCAAATTCAAAGAAATAAAAATATTTGTTCATATTTACCTGTTTACAATATTGAGTATGTTACATCTAATCCCACAGACTTCCATTTCTATCTAGTAATAGTTTCCTTCAGCGTGAAGAATTTCACATAGCATTTCTGGTAGCATAAGTGTGTTGGCAATAAATCTGTTAATGTGTGTGTGTGTGAAATTTTAAAATTTCTTCATCTTTCTAAAAGAGATCTTCAGTGAATGCAGAACTCTAGTAGAAATTTTTTCTTTCAGCTCTTTAAAAGTGTTGTCCTACCATTACCAAATTCTGGGATCTGTTTGTTTTCTGATCAGAAGTCAGCCTTGCTCTTGTCAGACAGACAGACAGACAGAGAAAGAAATAAAGAGAGAGAGAGTGCTTTTTTCTTTTGGATGCTTTTTAAGGTATTTTTCTTTACTTTTGACTTTTAGAAGTTTACAAAACCTAAAATAGCTGTATCTTTCTTTATATTGTTTGCTGAGATTTTTGTTAAGGGATCAATTTTTAACCAAATATAGAAATATAGAACAATTTCTTTTTTCATGTGTGTGTTGGGGGTTGTCCTATCAGAGGACAATTTCCAATTCCTTGGGATATCTTCCATGATTTTTCTAATTCAATTTCCCAATTATATTACCTAATATATTGTATCACTCCTTTATACTGATATAAGGTAAAAACTCAAACTGCTAGATGTCAGATATGTCAAGTTGGTGGTCCCCAAAACTGAAGAATGAATTCCAAGGAACAACTGAGGTTAAGAACAGGAAATATTTATTGAGAGAGATAGCTCTTGAGAGACAAGAGGGGATCCCAAAAATGAGTTGCCATGGGCCCTATTTTACAGAGTAAAAGTCATCAGGTAAGAGCAGAATCACAAGATGTGTACACTGTGAGACAAAACTATAATCAGATAATAAGATTGTAAGTTTAACCACTTAGGTAATACTGATCCAATGAGACAGCAGGTCAGGCAGCAAGTGCATATAGAAAGAACAAGGCCTTTTTTAGGAAGAGAGGGGGAGGAAATTCTAGCCACCTGGGGCTTTGGATATCTTCCAGGTGAGCACAATTTCTAATCCATTTCATCCCCCAGGGAAGCATATAGGCCAGGTAATTTTGTCCTTATCTTCAGGCCTGGCCTCCACCAGATAGCCTCTGGCCACAGCTGTAATGTTTTCATTCTCTGTATTGACTCCCCACAGGCCCTAGCTCTGTTTATAATACTGTTTGTAATATCTTTAATTTAGTTGTCTACAATACTACTGCTAAGAATGAACACATCTTTACATTTTTGTGAAATTATTTAATTAATATCTATTTTCCAACCAAAGTGTGAATTCCACAAGTGTGGGTAGAAAGAGGATTACAGACAGTACTTGGATGACTGAACTCAATATTGGGGTTTACAATATTTGATGCCCAACATGGCTGGAACACACGACCTTCACAGCACAATAACTTACCATCATCCAGGAGACAAACCGTTGGACCTTGCGTGACAAATTTTAAGCGGAGCATTTTCCTAATTACATTGCGCAGACGCAAGTAGTAATTTATACTTTAATCGCCAAGGGTAATGATGGGCCAAAAATATTCATTATCTACAAAGAGAAAGACTTTAGTTTATGGATTATAAAATTATTGAAAGATGCAAACATTACTGTACCACCTAAAAAGTTTTTAGACTGCTCCAACAAATAACTATATTGTACCCTTCCTTCCCCAAAGATGGTACACTTGATATGAGAGTTTGGGATAACATAGATAAAACCCTTCAAGAAGCCACAAAAAGAAAAAACAAACAACTCCACCCTGAAACTATACCTACCTTTAATTTAGTAAAAGTAGCACTCAGTTCCTTAAAAATTAACTTAAGAAAAGGCATAGACCACCATCAAATTTCCATTACAAAACACAAACTAATGGCTAAAGCAATTGTATTAAAAAAGAGTCCTAAAGTAACAATAGCAAATAATTCAGATCACCACAGTAATATGCCTCCAAATGAGTTGAGGGAGATGAATGAAGCCCATTTTAAAAATGCAGAAAATCAAGTGAGTTCACTGTTACAAGATATTCACAAAGATATTCGTCAAGAAATACAAAATGTTTCCAATTTATTTACATTGTAAATACAATGTGTTCACTCGCCACACCCAACTCGGAGGCTACGGTGATTACACATCACAGCACACCTCTGGCTTCCCCACTCACCAAAAATCTCAGGTACCATGACAAGATCCGTGCTCAGGCTACGTGTTTCCCAGTAACTGAGGATAATGATTCGGAGAATCCCACAAGAAAATTTGGAACACACGCTGCTTTTAATTTTTAATTTCCTACTCCTCAAAGAACTCAGACAGTGTTCTCGATAATGGTGTTCAGCCTCCTTACACCTTCGGTTGTTTAGGGAACATAATTCAAGATTTTCAAATGATGCCAAGTGATGTGCCCCACCTGGCTCGCACATGTCTTTCACCCGCACAATTTCTACATTTTGAATTACAATTAAGGACGCTGATTTCAGAACAAGCAGAAAATAACCAAAATAGTGAAGATGAAAACATTCAGGCTATAACACTAGAAACGCTATCTGGTGTGGGCAAATACGCTGATGTAAAAACTCAGGCGCGTGCCCCGCCTCTTCTTTTTATGCAGGGTAAAGAACTGCTGTCCTGCATGGTTTCTGTCCAGAAGATGGTACACCTAATAAATCATTTGTCCAAATTTTGCAAGGCCCTACAGAAAGTTACACACAGTTTATAGCTAGACTACAAGAAGCAATACATAGACAAGTCTCTCATGAAGAGGCCACTAAAATTATTCTTCATCAATTAGCATATGACAATGCAAATGAGGACTGTAAAAGAGCCTTAACATCAGTCCTACACACTAAAGACTTATCCACTTATATTCCAACATGCCAAAATGTTGGGTCTTCCCAACACCTTACTGATAAATTAAATGTAATTAACTGTTTTAATTATGACAAAGGAAGACATATTAGACAAACCTATGCAGCGTCTCTAAAGGCGCCAGTCCCTGTAACTACCCAGGCTACGCCTAGTCTGTGCCACGTTGTATGAAAGGGATTCACTGGAAAAAACACTGTAAACCTAAATTTCCTAAAAAACGGCACACTCTTACAAAAACCAAATCATGTGCCCAGATAAAATACCTCAATAAGAGTAAGAGACCTCTGAGCTGATACTCCAATAATTCAGAACCAATTAAGATAGTTTTATCCAGGCCTAATCAGACTAGCAACAATCTCTCTGTGCCCCTAGTTTCCCTGGTCCATCAAACCAATCAGCATCCAAAATTAGATTTCCCCGGGGATCCTTACATTTGTTCTTTAGGAACAAAAAGTCCAACTTTGATTTCCATGGAAATTGCCACTCCTGCCTTTAACTTTGTAAATAAACCTGTTAAAAACAAGCCTTGAAGCAATAAACCTTGTTTTTCCCAGGGTATTTCACTTCATACAAGTACTCATAAATTAATTGACAAAGCTCTTACTGCATTGCTAGACATGAGAACTAATGTCACTCTAGTAAACACCAATCGTGGATGCATACTTGGTGGCTGAGACCCGCCTCCCCAGCCTTGCTGGGTTCAGGCTCTCCTCAGTTACTGCAGCTACCTATGTCAGCCATAACAGACAGACAGGCATGGTGACATCACTCGTTGTGCCCTCAGCTAACTAACATAAAGCTAAAGTTAGATTTATGATAAAAACCTTTGGTACTTTCATGCAAAAAAGTTTAGAAATCTTATTAACATCATTAAATAAACAACACCAATGTGGTCAATTCAAGCCCACACTATTACAAGTAACTATAAAAGTGCTGTGGGATATATTCATTAAAACTGCTCCATTCCTTAGTGGTGCAATTACGACCTATTTCAATCCCCCAAATTCATTGGAATTTGGTGATTATAATGCAGATGCTCTAGTAAATCTGGATTTCATTTTTAATAATTCAAGACAAATCTATAAACTGTTTTGTTATATTTCTAAAACTTTATTAAAGACAGCTAAAATTACCATAACACAGGCTGGACAAATTGTGTTACTGTATTTTGCCTGTAGACTTATTTCTGGGCCTGTGTCTCAACAGAGTTATAATCACAGAGATTTTACAGCTAACCTGTTGTACCTCATAAACAATAACAAGCTTAAATGTATTCATGCTTCTATAGACAGCTTCCATGCTACCTGTCATTCAAGTAAACAAAATAAACACATCATACATCATTGTGTATCAGCTTTTGCTTTAAAGGTATCACTAACAAAATCTAATATTGGTCCTACTTATATTAGCAAGCTTTTCAGTGTTTTCCTGATAACTGGGACATGAAGCATTCCACCAGGATACCCTATAATCCCAAAGGTCAGGCAATAATTAAGTGTACTCCTTTTAAATTAAAAGGTCAATTAATCAAACAAAAACAAGGGGGAATAGAGGGTCAGAACTCTCCTCAAATTTATTTAGATTTTGCTACATATGTTTTAAATTTTCTGAACCCTTCCTCTGATTCTGATTTGCTGCCAGCTGTGATATGTTGGGGACAAAAATCTGACCATTCTCTGATGTCCTTAGACCCTGTAGCTTGGGATAACCT
>PVJX010013959.1:0-46109 GCA_004027295.1 Dolichotis patagonum
TCTTCTTCAGACATCTTATTTCTTTATTTTCATCTCCTTCCTTTCCCGTTCCTCCTCTTATCCTCCACCTCATGATCCACTTCACTTTTGAAAAAAAACCCTTTTTTTGTTATATTTTGTTTTTTTAATTTATAGTTCAATATCTCACATAATAAAAGTTCTATGATATTTAAATTTGTATGTTTGATTTATTTCACTTAACAATATGTCTTCAAGGTTAATCCATTTTCCTACAAATTACTCTTATGTGTCCTTCTTTATGGCAGAGTAGTACCACATTTTGTACAAATGTTGTTTTATACTACTGAACTGTTGTTGAATATATATATATATATATATATATATATATATATATATATAATATTCTGCTTCCAAGATTTAGCAATTATGAATTGTGTTTGATATAAACATAGGCATTCATGTATCACAGTAATATAATGATTTAAATGTTCTGGGAAGATATCTAAAGGGGAATAGCTGAGTAAAATGAAATTTCTAATTTCAGTTTTCTAAGGCATCTCCACAGTTTTCCATAGTGTTTGTACTAGCTTACATCTGCACCAGCAATATAGAAGGTTTTCTTTTTCCCTTCAGCCTAAACAGAATTTGTTATTGTTTGCTTTCTTGATCATAGTTGCTGGGGGCTGATCAGATCCCCAGATACCTGAGGGGAGAATGCCAGGGAATGAAGAAAGACAAAAGACAACATTAGAGGTAAAAGGCGACCAGGAGGAGCACTGGAGGCACACTAATCTCTATGGTCAAACTGCATTTATTAGCAAGCAAGGAGCACAGGAAACATCATTGAATAGCAATTGTAGTAAAAGAGGAGCGAAGAAATGGAGACCATGTCCTTCTCCATATCAATAAGCCTGCATTCTTTATATTGTCATCAGCAGATGCTATCTTGCTTTAGGAAAGCTGTGGTTGCAAGCTTTTGGTAAGCAGCCTGGAAGCATAACACACTTCTCTTTTCCTAAAGCAAGGTAAGACCATACTTAAGACCATGGGAACCCAATCAAATTGTCTCCAGCATAGGAGAATATTTTGTATTCTGTGGTTCCAACACATACTTATTCATGGAGTAAGACAAAATCTCAGTGTTGTTTTAATTCACATTTCTCTAATGATCAGAGATATTGAACATTTTTTCATGTATTTCTGGGCCATTTGAACTTCTTTTATTTATTTTTTTGTCTTAGGAAAACAAAAACAAAACAAAAAATGACAAATGAAATTTCAAAACAAAATAATAAGAATTTAACCCTGGTTAATATATTATGTATTGTTATCTTCAAAGTTGTTGTTCAGATTACAAGGTACAGGCAGGAAAAAAAATAATTAAACAATTGAACAATTGAAGTGCAAATTGTTCTTCTTGATGAATTAATGGAGATAAGTAGTATTATATATATATATATATATATATATATATATAGAGAGAGAGAGAGAGAGAGAGAGAGAGAGAGAAAGAGAGAGAATTTTTCCTTTCTTTCTTTTCTCCTTTCCAGTATCCCAGTAATTCTTGCCCTTTATTCAACAGAGTTGCCCATCTTTTATTGGCTCTTTTACTGGGGGTAACTAAGCTATTTTTTTAATTTTAAAGAGGATAAACCCAAGGAAAATAAAACAATAAAATCAATCAAAATAAACTAGTATAAGTGATACTGATATAGGGGAATGAAACCCCTGACCTACTATATGTCCAGAGTGAAGTTGCATTCTCTAAAATCAAAGAATCCTTTTTAGTAACAGTGGTGGTTAAGAGCAGAAAGAAAGAAAGCTTCTGTCTGAGAGCAAGAGACAGAAGGGATCCCGAGTGAGTTGCCAAAGATTCTGTATTTTCTTGGGATTTTTACAGAGTAAAACAATGAGGTGAGGTGAGGTGAGTCTAAAGTGGGGAAAACTGGGAACACACAAGGCAGATGGGCACGAGGTGGGACAGAACTGTGATCAACCAATAAGTTTAATTGTTCATGTAATATTGACCAAATCATGGACAAATAGGAAAGCAAGTCATGTAACAAGCCAGCAATCTTTATGGATCAGTGACTCTTCCTATAGGGGATTGGGATGGTGACTCCTCACTTCTCAAGGTAATACATACCTAACCCCTAAGGATTATACTTAAGGGTGTGGTTGCATTTTTTTCCTTTCTTTTCTCCAATCTGGCGCACAGCAAGAGGTGTGTGTCTCTTCCAAGGTCACCAGATATGTGGTCCTCTGTGCCAATTTCTTGGAAGGCCTAGCCCTGTCTGAATGCCTATAATATTTCTAACTAGCTCAGCTATCTGTAACAATACAAGATTTCAAAACCTTACAAAATCAGCAACAGTTACCATAATGCCTTTTGTTGTCTTCAAAATACCTGCAGATACCTCTGGACATAGTAAAAAAATTAAACTGAGCAAAATAGAGTAGAAAAAATAAAAACAAAAAAATGAATGTGGGCTGGGGATTTAGCTCAGCAGCATAAACACTTGCCTGACAAGTATGAGGTTGTGAGTTCAAACTCTGGTACCAAAAAAACAAAAAACAAAACAATGAATATAATAAAGGATTTCAAAATAAGCTAATAGTAAATCCAAAATGGCTATCATAATATGTGTTGCTGTGTTTTAAATAGGTACCCATGCCATCAAGTTTAACATAAACAATGCAAAAGAGAATAAAACCCAACACAAGAAAACAATGAAAATGGTATGGTTTCCTGGCAGGGATCACCTCCTGGTGAGGCCTGGTTCTTTCCCTCCCCAGTCCACAATTGGTGTTGACTCTTTGAGAGAGGCTTGGGCGTGGTTATCCCCACTCCTACCCCAGACCACCACGCACGGCACTGATTTCGAGGCAAGGGTCACCTCTTTGTGAGGCCTGGTTTTCTGGGAGCTAAGTTTTTAAAATCTTTTTAAATTTTTTTTTATTATTTTGAAAGTAGTAAAACATAACAGAAGAAGATGGAACAGAACCAATTAAGACAGTGTAGTGAAACTGGCCTGGTTTTCTGGGAGCTAAGTTTTTTATGTATACAAATTTATATCGTCTTTCTTTTCCCTTCCTGATTTTTTCCTTTTCCCTGAGTTATTTCTCCCCTTTGAGAAGTTTCTTATCCTTGCACAATATTTATTGAAGGTTTTTGGATCTCATTTACTCTTTCAATTTCTTACACTAGCGAAAAATATGATATTTACAAATATGAGTGGGATTTATTTCATTTATGAATGTGGTCATCAAGTTGCGTTCATCTACGTATAAAAGCCTAAAAGTGATCTTTCTTTATAGCAGAGTAGTACTCCATTGGATAAAAATACTGCATCATTTATATCCATTCCTCAGTTAATGAGCATTTGGGGTGTTTCCAAGATTTGGCTATTACCAATTTTGCTGCTATAAACACTGGTGCAGATATATCACTGTAGAATGAAGTTTTCAAATATTCTGGGAATATGCCCAGAAGCTGGATACCTGAGTCAAATGGGACCTCCAATCCCAGCTCTCTGAGGAACTTCGTACTGATTTCCACAGTGGTTGCATCAAACTACACTTGGTACCAACAGTGCAGAAGAGTTTCTTTTTCCCCAGTCTTTCCAGCATTTGTTATTGGTTGTTTTCTTGTCCATCGCCATTCTTTCTTGAGTGAGAGAGAATCTCAGTGTTGAGAGAATCTCAGTGTTTAATTTGCATTTCTGTAATGATGAGTAATGCTGAACATTTTTTCATATATTTATTTGAAATTTGTATTTCTTCATCTGAGAAGTATGTATTCATCTCAGATGCCCATTGTTGCATTGAATATTTGAATTTTGGGGGCTTGATTTTTTTAAATTCTTTATATGTTCTACATAGAAGTCCTTTATCTGAGGGACAGTTTACTAAGATTTTTTTCCCTATTTGTTGGCTTTCTTTTCACTCTGTAGGAGATTTCTTTTGACATGCATAAACTTTTTAATAAGACAAGATCTCAGTTGTTGATTATGGGAATTATTTCCCATGTAGCTTGATTTTCCATGAATTCTCTGCCTACTGCTATTTTCAAGTTTTATACCTACTTTGTCTTCTAGAAGATGTAGTGTTTCTGTTTTAATATTTATATTTTTGTTCCATTTTGACTTTAGTTTGGTACATGGTGATAGGCATGGGTCCAATTTTAGTTTTCAGCATATAGAGAGCCAGTTTTCCTAGCAGCACTTATTAAAGAAGGTATCTTTCTTCCAGTGAAACTGTTTGAACACTTTTTCAAAAATAAGGTGGCTGAGTGTGTTAGTAGCTGTGGTTGTATCCTCTAATCTGTTCCATTGATATTCAGTTCTGTTTTTATTAGAATACCAGGCTGATTTTATCACAGAAACTTCAAGTCAAGGATAGTGATGCTTCCTGCCTTGCCTTTGTTGTCCAGAATTGTCTTTGCTATTCTAGGTCTCTTTAGATTCCAGATGAATTTTAGGAATGATTTCTCTAGATCTGTGATGTATGCCAATGGCATTTTGGTCGTAATTACATTGAATCTGTATAACAACTTTCACAATGTTTGTACTTCCTATCCATGAACAAGGAATATCTTTCCATATTCTGAAATCTACTTCAATTTCATTTTTCAGAGTACTGTAATTTTCACTATATAAATCTTTTACTTACTTTGTTAAATTGATTCCTAAAGTTTTCATTGTTTTGGATGCAATTGTGAAGGGTATGGCTTCTCATTTCTCTCTCAGAGAAATTTTTGTACAGGAATGCTATTAATTTTTAAATATTGATTTTGTATCCAACTACATTACTGCATTTGGTTATCACATCTAGAAAGCTTTCAATGGAGTTTTGTACAATATCATGATATCTGGAAATAATAATAATTTAACTTCCCTTCCTATCCTTATTCCTTTTATTTTGCTTTCTTGTCTAATTGCTCTAGCTTATTTTTTCAGCATTATATTGAATAGGAGTGGTGACAGTGGAGAGGCTTGTGTTGGTTCCTGATTTTAGAGTGAAAGATTTTAGTTTTTGACCATTTAGTATGATGCTAGATGTTTATTTGTAATAGTCTGCTTTAATCAGATTGATGTAAAGACTATTCAAATTTTCTGCAGGGTTCTTATCATGAATGAATGTTGGACATTATCAAAAGTTTTTCTGTATCTACTAATATAATCATGTGATTCTTATATTTGTCTCTGTTGATATAGTGTATTGTGTGTATTTATTTGCTTATGTTGAACCATCCCTGCATGCCTGGGATGAATCCCACTTCATTGTGGTATATAATCTTCTTGATGACTTCCTGCATTATGATTTGCTAGTATTTTATGGAGGATTTCACATCTATGTTCATTAAAGATATTGGTCTCTAGTTCTCTTTTTTGGTTGGGTCTTTCACTGGTTTTGGTATTAGGGTAATACTTGCTTCCAGGAATGATTTAGGGAGACTTGCTTCCATTTCAAATTCATTGAAGAGTTTGAGGATTCTTGGAATTAAGTCTTCCTTGAATTTCTTGTAGAATTCAGCTGTGAATAGATCAAGACCTGGTCTTTTCTTTGTTCGTAAGGTTCTAATTACATTTTCAAGTTCATAAACTGAAATTAGATTATTCAGCAGTTTTACATCTTCTTGATTAAGCTTCTATAATTCCTGTTTCTATTGCTTCTGTGTTATGAAACCTATACCATTAAAGATTTTTGAAATAAGTAATGATGATCGATTGTATTTCAATAAATTCTGTAGTGATTTCACCTTTTTCATTCCTTATTGAATGAATTTGCAATTTTTCTTTCCTTTTTTAATAAGCTTTAATAACCTTTTAAAATAATGGCTAGGTGTTTATCGATTTTATTTATTCTTTCAAAGAATCAACTCTTTGATTCCTTAATTGTTGATATCATTTCATTAGTGTCAATTCTATTAATTTTGTTCTGATCTTTATAATATGCTCCCTTCTTATGGCTTTGGGCTTGACTTGCTCTTCTTTTCGTAGATATTTGAGGTATAGCATGAGGTTATTTATTTGTGTGTATTCTGTTTGTCTGATGTGAGAATTCACCATAATACATTTTTTTCTTACTGCTTTCATTCTATTGCACATTTTCTGGTAAGCTGTATTTGAATTTTTATTTGCTTGTATATATTGTTTAATTTCTTCTTTAATTTACATATGTTTATGTAGTTTTTGCAGTTTATTTTGTCAGTAATTTCCAGTTTCATGGCACAATGATCAGATAATATTCATGGGATAATTTCAATTCTTTTACATTTAATTGAGTGTGTTCTATGGGCTAGCATATCATCTGTTTTAGAGAATGTCCCATGTGAAGCTGAGAAGAATGTATATTCTAATGTTGTTGGGTGGAATAATCATACATGTCTACTGAGTCCATTTGTTCACAAGTTTGACACAGTTCTGTTGTTTTTTTGCTGATTTTTTATCTAGTTGGTCTGTCTCTTTGTATCAGTGGGGTGTTAACTTCTCCCATTATAATTATGGTATTGTTTATTTGAGTTTTAATTTCTATTAATATTTGTTTTATATAGCTGTGTGCTCCCATATTTGGTGCATATATATTTAATATTTTTATCACTTCCACTTGAAATTTTCTCCTATCCAGTATATAGTGAGTTTATTTATCTCTTTTGATTATTCTTGGTTTGAAGTTCATAATATCTGCAAACAAAGTAGCTACTCCCACTTTTTTTTGGTTTCCTGTTGCATGAATTATTGCTTTCCATCCTTTGACTTCCAGTCTATGAACTTCCTTTTGATTTATACGGTTTTCTTGTATACAGCATATGTTGGATGTTGTTTCTTGATCCATTCTGTAGTTTAATTACTTTAATTGTGAATTGAGGCCATTTATATTAATGGCTATAAGTGATATATATTGGCTTATTTTTGTCATGTTACATTTCTACTGTTGGTTCTTTATCTTTCCCCTCTGTTTAATTGCTTCCTCTGTTTGGTAGTTTTTTTTTTTTTTCTATTGGTATTCTTAAAGTCATAGTTATTTTTATGTCTATCTAGAATACCTTTTAATATTTTTTGTACAGTTGACTTGCTGGTCATGAAATTCTTCAGCTGTTCTTTGACATGCAAATATCTTATTTATCCATTGATTTTGAAGGATAGTTTTCCAGGATACATTAATATTGGTTGGAAGTAATTTTCCTTTAGGATTTGAAATACTTCACTTTATGATCTTCTTGACATGATTATTTGTGTTGAGAAGTCTGCTGTGATTCTCAACCTATCCTTTTTAGGTGCTTTGTTCCTTTTCTCTAACAGCTTTTAATATTCTGATCTTATGTTGAATATGTGGGATGTTGATTATTATATGTCTGTGTGTAGATTTATTTTGGTTATGGTAAATAGGAGTTCTACATGATATATATATATCATATATATATCATAATGTATATAATATATCATATATCATCATATCTTATATGTCATATATAATATATAGTATATATAATATATATGATATATCATATATAATATATATGATATATCATATATAATTTTCTTTGCCTATGTTTGGTAAAGATTTTTATTACTTCTGTAAATAGTATTTTATTGCATTTGTGTTGTCATCTTTTTGTTTACACCTATCAAATTTATGTTTTTTTCCTTGCATCATCTTGCAATTGTTCAATTATTACCTTCTGATTACTTGTTATTTTTTTTGTGGTACCAGGGATTGAAATCATGACCTTGTGCTTGCCAAGCAGGCACTTATGCCACTGAGCTAAAGCCCCAACCCCTACTTGTTATTTTCAAAAGATCTTTCCTTTCCTTTCCACTGTCTATAATCTTGTGTTTGAAGTCTGAAAATCTATCTTCACATTCACTCAAGTAGCTTTGCCAGCTTGTGTTGGAATTTTTGATTTCTTAGATATCTCTTTGAATGTGTTTCGTGCATTCTAATTCTTTCTTATATTGTTCATTTGATGTTTCCATCATTATTCAGTGCACATTTATTTTTAACAATGTCTTCTCTAGATGTGTTTTGCATTTCTTTTATTATGTTTATCATTTCTTTTTTTACCTGGGAGATTATTTCTTATCTGATTTCCTTTACAACTTCATGGAGTTGTTTCTTTACTTTAGTTGCTAATACTTCAGAAGTTTCAGTTGTGTGGTTTATGCTTTCATATCTCCTAGGCTTGCTTGGGATGGAATGGAGTTTTGAGATTGCATTTTGCTTATTTGTTTTGACATTTTCCTGTATTCTCCTTGGGCAGTTGAATGGAAAGTCTCAGCTGTTTTCTGTATAAGAATGACTTCCTGTACTGTAGGGGATTTCCCCCAGCTGAGTGTGGGTCATTATTCACACCTTACCAGGTCCCTAGTGGCACTTGGAGGTTACCTGAATTGGTGTCATATGCTGCAAAGATCTTCTGTATGGTACACATGGTGTTTTGAGACTTCCCAGATGATCAGGTTCACTCTTTGGGGATCTATCATGTTCTGAGTGATCACCAAGATAGCATGGGTAGGTGGAGTGTGCTGTGCAGGACTTCAGCACTCACCACACATCACACCAATGCTCCCCAGCTGCTTGGCCATTAAGTAGGACCCAACCAGGAGCTGCGTGGCCCGGCAAAGCTCTCTGTCTGCTGTGGGTCACTGAGAAGGGCCCTACCAATTCTGGATTGATGCACCAAGGTAGGAATGCCAAGCTTCCTACCTGCTTGTCATTGCTAGGTGGAGCCTTACTAGGTGCTGGGCAGTGTACCAAGGCTTCCAACTAGGTGGAGTATGCTGTGCAGGCCTTCAGCTTGCACCACATGGAGCACTAAAGCTCCCTGGCTGATCTCTGGCTGGAGTCACTGGGCCTTTGAATTTTTTATATATTTTATATCATTGTCCAAAGAAAAGCTGGCAGAATTTTACATATTTTATGTATTGTCTCTTTTAATCTGATATGATCACATTTGTTGGTTCTTGATGTTATTTATTAGGCAATTGCAGTTCTATTACAAAAGCCTTTGGATACTCCTATGTCTTCAATAATTGTACCTATTTAATTTTTCTGTAAGTTAAATGTTTCTGTTTTAATATTTAGGCCTTTGATTTATTTTTATTTTAGTTTAGTACACGGTGAGGAACACTTGTCTGAATTCAGACTTTTACATGTGGATAGCCAGTTTTTCCTGTCCTATTTGTTAAAGAGGCTGTCTTCTCCAACGAATTTTTGAAACCTTTGTCAAAGATCAGATAGCAGACTATGGTACGAATCATTTCTGAATGCTCTGTTCTGTTCCATTTTTCCGTGTATCTGTTTTTCTGCCAGTACCACATTGTTTTCCTTAGTGTGGCTTTGTAATATAACCTCTAATTCAGAATTATTATACCTCTTATTTTGCTTTTGTTACGCTGTATTGCTTGCGCTATTCTGGGTTTCTTCTATTTTCATATGAATTTGTTTCTAGTTATGTGACCAGCAATGTTGATGTTTTAAGAGATTCCATTAAATTTGCATGTCCATGTTTGAAATATGGCCAATTTGACCATCCTGGTTGTGCCTATTCTGGAACATGGGATATCTTTCCATTTCTAATGTTCCCTTGATCTCCTTTTTCAGAGTACAGCATTTTTTTGCTTTAGAAGTCTTTTTACATCCTTGGTTAGATTAATTCCTAAGTATTTAACTTTTCTTGATGCTATTGTAAATAGTATTGTTTTCCTTATATCTTTCCTGTTAATTATTAGTATAGAGGAATGCTATTTGTTATTGTGTGCTGAGTTTTAGCTTGAATTTTCTTAATGATGAATGATATTTTTGTATCTTTTTATGTATTTACTGGTTATTAATATTTCTAGTTTTGTGAAGATTATACCAAGTTATTTTCATTTTTTTTATTTCGGCTGTCATTACACTTACTTATTTGTATAATTATGTTTACTTTTAAATACACAAAAATATATATAGAGGTAGTATGGCATGTATATTTCTTAATTCTATTTCTATACCTAGCAGATATCTTTATCTAATCTATCCATTTGTTCTCTGTATGCTACAGATATTTTAATTTCTTAACACATACAGGTTCCATGATATCATGTTATCAATTATTTTGAATGTATTTACTTATAGACTATGGATATTTCAGAGCACATGTAAACACAATTTAAATAAAATTGTAGAGTCCTGGGAAAAGAGAGGTACAGAGGCTTAGCCACTCTTATTAAGGATTCAAAAATACCAAGGCCTTGACATTTGAAATATGACAATCCTAAATAGAAAAGAATAGTAGAGGAAAACTTAACACAGCTAAATTTACCACAATCTATATCACAGCTGCAGCAGTGGAACAGTGGGTGATATGCTGATTCTGTGCATAATATATAATCAATGCCAATATTTATTTCATATCAGAAATTCTGAACTTGAGAAATTTTTGGAGAAAATTGAGCTTTCTATATAGAAATTTAAATTTTATTAAAATTAAATCTATTGGAAACTGAAGCAAGTGTTACATGTGTATCCATGAATAAATACCACCAGGATGGAAGGTATATATCTCTAAATTCCTTGAGAAACCACTGAAGAGAGAAAGACTTGAAAATGTAACTAAGTCACTTTCCAGTATTATCCATACTTCTTGGGTTTCGGTATCATTAATGTATTTTGGAAAAGGCAAACATAATCTCAGAAATAATAATAACCCAAAAAATTTCCTGCATATTGAGTGCCACTGAATGGGAATTTGCTGAAGTTTTGTGTTATTTCTCTTGAAAAAATAAATATCTGATTTTTAACTTGTAATTTCTCTTTTGAGTTGCCACTCCTTTGATGAAGCTACACAGTAACATGCTATGTGTTTTGTTTTTTGGCTGCTCCTTAACTTTTCCAAGGTCCTGCTTAAGTGGAATCACTGCAGTGAAATAAGCATTAAAAAGCAACCCTTCTGAGAAAGCACACACTGCTCCTGTATGTGCTGACACAGTCAGAACAGATACAGCCAAAGTTCCCATTGAACTTTGGATAAACAACTCAAGGAGAAATGACCCTGGTGTTCGTATTAATTCAATATCACGAAAAGTGTTTCTTCTGACTCTGATTTTTTTCCATTTATGGGTCTTTTTGATTTTAAAATGAAAAAATAATAAAAATGATGACAGACTCTTTGACACAGGTGTCAAAACAAAATAATAGGAGATTCAGAATGGTTAATGTATTGGGTATTGTTATCTTCAAAGCAGTTGTTCAGGATACAAGATACAGGCATGTAAAATGATCAAACAATGAAACAATGAAAGCACAAATGGTTCCTTTTTATGAACTAAGAGAAATTAGTATTATAATTATCGATCTTGTATATATATGTATACAAACACATATATACACATATATATATATATACTTATATAATCTTTTTTTCTTGTTTCTTTTCTCTTTTGTCTCATCTCATGTATTCTTTCCTTTTGAGCAGTTTCTTTCTGCTTCACAGTCACAATATCTATTGTAAATTTGGATCTTATTGGCTCTTTCAGTTTTTTATGCTAGGGAGACTATATTGTGTTTATGCATATGCTCAAGTTCATCTTTCTTTATGGCTGAGTAGTATTCCATTGTATAAAAATATCCATTCCACAGTTGATGGGTATTTGGGTTGTTTACAAGATTTAGCTATTATCCAGTGTGCTGCTATAAACATGGGTGCACATATTTCACTATGGTCATGATGTTTTCAATTCTTCTATGAAAATACCCAGGAAGGGAATAGGTGGGTTGAATGGGATATCAAATCCCAGTGTTTTAAGGAAACTCCACACCAATTTTCACAGTGGTTGCGCTATTATACCCTCCTACCAACAATGAAGAAACATTCCTTTCTCCCCACAGCTCTGCCAGCATTTGTTATTGGTTGATTTCCTGATGTTAGCCATTCTTTATGAAGTGAGGTGGAATCTCGGTGTTGTTTTAATTTGCATTTCTCAAATGACTGTTAATGCTGAACATTTTTTCATATATTTATTTATCCTTTGTCCTTCTTCATCTGAGAAGTGTGTATTCATCTTAGAAAACCATTTTAGGCTCTAGTCTTGAATTTGGAGGGCCTGATATTTTTTAATTCTTTATATGTTCTAGAGAGAAATCCTTTGTCTGAGGGACAGTTGGCTAAAAAGCTTTCCCATTGTGAGGATTTTCTTTTCACACCATTAATGATTTCTTTTGATGTGCAAAAGCTTTTTAATAAGAAGAGATCCCAGTTGTTTATTCTTTGAAGTACTTCCCGTGCAGTTTGCATTTTATTTGTCAACTTTCTGCCTACCCCTGTGTCTTCAAGATTTCTACCTACTTTGTCTTCCAGTAGATTTAGTGTTTCTGTTTTAATATTTAGATCTTTGATCCATTTTTACTTTAGTTTAGGGCATGGTATTATACATGTGTCTAGTTTTAGTTTTCAGCATGTGAAAAGCTGACCCTGATTTTGAATACCAAATCTACACCACTGCAGTTTTTTTTACTTCCAGAAATATGTGACAAATAATGTTTCTTACAAACAAACAGGCTTCAACATACTTAAATGGCTTTGTATTGTATAAACAATGTTAACCCTATTTAAGTGTGTACGACAGGAGCGGGACAGACCTCAGTAAGAATCTTCTCTGGAAAATCTATCGTGAACTGTTTCTCCTCTGATGCTTGTGTGTCACACCACCCTGCCTTTGAACTAGCCTATTGTGGACTGAAACCTCTACCGACTGTGAGCTAAAATAATGCTTTACTACTCTAACTTTGGGTGTCAGGAAAGGAAGTAAAAATCACTTTTCAAAAGAAGTGAAAAATTTAAAAAGCTAAGTGTGTTGTGTGCTCAGGAGCTGGAAATACACTCATGGATTGAAGAAAAGGATACATACACTTATGGAACTTATGTTGCTCAATATCTGAGCTCACATTTTAATCTATCATACAACGTCTTATTATATAAGAGTATGAACTATAGGGTAACACATCATTAGAGGAAGGCTTTTTTAATGTGTTAAAGTAGAGAAAGTAAACACTGATTTTTGTGTTACATGTATTTAATATTGATAAAATAGACTCCATTTAATTGCACTTACATATTCAAATGAGTTAGGTCAAGGGTAATCCAAAACAAGAAGTTATCCTTACATCAGTGTATCATATCAGGTGCATTATTTGATTCTGAGGGGAAGTGGAGACATTTTTGAATCTTTATAAACTTATGGCATTTTCCTGCATTAGGAGGACCTTTGCCTTTTTGAAATTTATGCTCAGATTTTTCCAAAACAAAAGTATTCTAATAATAAATAACCTTTTAAAAATACTGTGAATATTGTGAAATGAAAACTATTCAAAGAAAATAAGGATATCTATTAAGAAATTAGACCAGCAAAGAAACAATTCCAGTAAATATTATTATGGAAGAGGTTTGGGTAATAGGCTTTCCTTGTGCAGTTTTTTTGGTATTATTTAAACTCAACAGTCTAACACAAATCTTCCTTAGTATTGTTCTCCTTGGTCTTTGTTAGTTATATTCATTTTAAAGGCATGGATTCTAACAGGAAAAATACTGTGAAGCTAGGATACGAGGTGTGTGTGTGTGTGTGTGTGCACTAGAGATGTCAAAGTTAATAAAAAACAGTAGCTAGACTTTAGGCAGAATTCTTTTTACCTACACTGATACTAAAAATTACAGAAACTTAACGTATTAGATGTTTTCCTCATTAATTCTTGAGTTACAATCCTTCAAACAGATGTACAATTGCCCCATTTTTATTATTTTTAATATCTTCACTTTCATATGCAAAAACATAACTTAATTAGGAACATATTTTAATATATATGATAGCTAAAATTACTATACTACTAATTGTATTAGTTATTGGAAAAGAACAGTTAATACTCATGTTTAGATCAATTTTACATGTCTATATCTGTTACTCAAAGAATCCTCTTGAAGGTAACAATATGCAATATTATAACCATTGTCAAATTCCTATCAACTTGTTTTGTAAACCTATACTGTTACTATATTTTATTCCTTGTTGTTTGTTTGTATTGCTTTTTGTTTTTCTTTTCTGTGTCTTTTTAATCTTAAGTTTAAAAAGGAATATATATTAAAGAAGACTGAAGTATTTACGTGTGTGTGTGTGTGTGTGTGTGTGTGTGTGTGTAGGTCTATCCCTATATCTATGTCTGTGTGTATCTATGTAGATATTTGCCACAAAGATTTTAGTATTAATTTAAAAGTTGTTCATAATAATAGTGGCTTACATGCCTTGAATACCATATGCCCTGCATTTGCTAAATGCTTAATATTCATTATCTTACTTACTCAATATTCATAATAGTCTGAGTGATGTGTTAATCATTGAAGAAATTAATATTCAAAGGGGCAAAATAATTGGTTTAAAGTTTCATGCAGAAACGGAATTAGGATTCTAATCTGAATCTTTGAAGAGTAAAGTCAAACTCTTCAACAAGATACTAGGATTTGTTTAAATAATTTTTGTCTTCACTGAAGATGGAAACTAGATATATATTTCCCTTTCTGGGTAAACTATGTCTTCAGGGAGTAAATACTTCTATGTGCTTAAAAAATATTACATGGCAGGTGAGTCTTCCTGGGCTCTGGGAAAATTGTGGTGCCCTGGAAGTCAATCCTATCAACACTTTAAATGGGCAGATGGTAGTAGATATGAGTTATAAGCCAAGTACGATTTCTGAGCTTTCACACAAAGAAAAGGAAACATAGATATCTGGTGACGTTCTAGAATCCAGTAACTTATAATTATAGGCCTAGTTTGGTCACTTAAGTTTGTTTGGATGTAGTTTCTACACATGCTTTACATCTCTGAAGAGATATTAGCGTGAAATATACCAAGAAAAGTCAGACTTTTTCTAATATATTCTGCTTGTCAGTCACATAGGCATAACAGAAGATATAAAGTCTGTGTGTTAACCTCTTGCTTCAGTTGCTATCATTGTAAGAAACAGTTTGTTTTTTGCCTGCATTTTCCTCCCAGCTGCTTCTGTATGTGTCAAGAGAGGTAAGATAAAACTTAACCATTTCTGTATATTGATAACCTGACAGATGCGTTATACAGAGCCATTTATTTCTTGCTTTCTCACTTAATGGAAACACTTTTTGAGTTACACTTCTGGAAATGCGATTTGAAGAATTAAAGGGAAGGCCAACTATTGAGCCAGTGGCATACTGGTAATACCATAAAGTAAAGCAGAGATTTGGTGTTTGGTCTGACATGCACATTTCTTTCCCGACATCTGTTCAGCTATAACATCTTGATTGTTTCAATTTAATTAATTGACATTTTTACTTACCTCAACACAGAGACATCAGAAATTAGATAAATTCTCTGATGAAAAGAATGAGGAAGCATTGATATCCCAAATTTTAGGAAAAAGAAACAGTATTCTTTATCTGCCACATGTGTTATAAAAGAAACAAAAGCTGACACATGTCAAACAAAATGAAAACTAGGGCAGAGAAAGGCCTCTACAGCTGGCAGTGAAATTATAAGACTGATTCCTAAAATAGGAAACCTACACCCTGAAAAAATGGAGAAAAAGTTTATAGTTTCACACTCTTACTTCAGAAGACAGAAGACAATTTCTTTGCACACAACTAGAAACAGGAGAATATATTTTTTCCTACAATAATGCTCAATGCAAAATTTATATACTGCAGATGGGGTTTATATAAAAAACTTTTATATAGAATAGACAAGAAATCAGGGGATCACAGACTTATAGACAGCATAAGCTATACAATTTGCATCTAGCCAAACCAAGCTGCAACACTTCACAAAATAGAGCAATTATCCATCAAAATGTGAAGGTACTTGCATAGAATTCCACAGCCTAAAGTCAGGCCCCAAATTCTGACAGTTCTTTAGGTTTCATGTTCTTTCATTGTATCACAATGCTTTGGTTTCGTACTGAAAAGTATGAAAAGGGGAAAGTAATATATTTTTCTTTGATACTTGCATTTCTGTTTTCTGTTACTCTTATGAAACAAATGGTCCAGACTTTCCTTTGCCATTGTTCAGAGCCAGGAGGCCAGTCCCACACCCCCATGGCCATCCTGGCCCAGGTCTACTGTCAAGGGCCTGGCTTTGTGCTGGAGCCCTGGGATCTCCAGCCTCCATGACCCCCTTCCCTCACCCACACTCTTGTGGAGCCCAGGCCCTGGATATTGCTCCCTGGGCTGGGATATGTGGCTCTCCGAAGAGTCCCTGGCTCCATACTGGGCCTCCCCAGGGAGAGAGCAGAGCAGCCTGCAGCTTGCCCAGATCAGGGTTCCTCCTAAGACTAGTGTGGAGTGGCGGTGGCAGTGGTCATAGAAATGATAGAAGAATTGCATAACCTAGACCCATGATGGCAGGAATTATTAGAGACCACATTTCCTGGAGTTGAAGTTAGTAAGATACAGCTCAATAGTGAATCATTCAACCAGTTTGTGCAGTGTGGGATCATGGAATGATAAAGTGGTAGAGACTCCTGAGAAAAAGCACAGTTGATATAGAGGAATGAAACTCCCTACCTACTAGCTGTACAGTACGAGTTAGTGTTCTCCAAAATCAAAGAATGTATTTTAGGAACAATGGAGGTTAAGAGCAGAATTAGGTTATTAATAGAAAAAAAAGCTTTTGCCTGAGAGAGACAGAAGGAGCCTCGAGTGGGTTGGCAATGACTCTGTCTTTTCTAGGGACTTTTATAGAACAAAAACCACAAGGTGATAGGGGTCCAAGGTGGGAAAAATGGGAACTCACAAGGTGGGTAGGAGGTAGGACACAACTATGACCAACTATTAAGATTGATTGTTCAGGTAAAACTGATCAAATTGGGGGAAAATGAGGAAGTGAGTCACATAGCAAGGGGACACGCTTAAAGAGCAGTGACTCTTCCTATAGGGGTTTGAGATGCTGACTCCTGGCTTCCTCAAGGTGATCCATACCTAATTCGAATATTAATCCTGAAGATGTGGGTGTATTTGTTTGATCTTTTGTCTTGAGGTATGAACTACAGCAGGAAGTACCCCTCTCCTCCACAGTTACAACATATCTATCTATTCTTCTATAGATATCTGGCTCCTTTGAGGGTCTAGCCCTATCGTACTACCTATAATATTTCTATCTAACTCAGCTGCCTATAACAGAATGACCAGAGAAATTGGAAAAGAAAAGCTCAACCGTATGAAACTAGCCAAGGAAAACGCACTGCTAGGGGGCATAAAATTAGTGATTACTTTGAGTTTGCTGGGGGAAAGGAGCCAGGAAAGAGCTTTAGCAGAAGTGTTCCACCAGTTGGAGAATCCTCACCACAACATTCCTTATCCAATCCTTTATGTGGCACGTAGAGCATCCCCTCCCTGGTTAGATGGCAGTGCCATGAAACAGCCATCAGGGGAACAATCTGCTGTTCCGACCCTCATATCGGTGATGCTAGCAAAACCTCAACTTGACCTGGAGCAGTCAGCACAAAAGGGAGCTCGGCTCTGCTTCACTTCTGCATCAGCTCAATCAAACAGTCCCTATGCTGCAGGATCTGGCAGCACAGAGAATTCTTGCCATTTCCCAAAAGCAAATCTCCATCTAGCACAGACAGAACCAGTCTGACCTCACAATAGAAAAAATATCTGCACTAGAAAAAAGTAAGCAAGAATAGATTTATTGAAAGCCAACTGTGATTTAAGGTGGCAAATTGATGAACACCAAAAGATGCTAGAGAAATACAAATAACGATTAAATAGGGGTGTCACAATAAGAAAGAAACTCCCTATAGCAAAGTCAAATAAAGACAAATATAGAATGTAGAGATAAAAGCATGCAGGGTCATTTGAGATTGGGCCACTTCACTACTGTTCAACATGGGCCTCCTTCACTGAACAATGGACAGATGGTTATGCTTCCCCCAATCTTTCTTATCAAGCAACAGGAAAAGTTAAATTCTAAAAGGGAAGAAATAGAAAGACAATGGAAAATGCTAGCAAAGTGGAAACCTCCTGCCACAGGTCACACCCCTCCTTTAACCACTAATGAGCAGAAACAATGGAAAAGCAAGACTAATGGAGCTTAAAATGAAACGTTAACATTAGCAGAATACCATGAACAAGAAGAAATCTTCAAACTCAGATTAGGCCATCTGAAAAAGGAAGGAGCAAAGGTCCAGGCCATCTGAAAAAGTTAGAAAGGGTTAGAAATTTACATATCAGGGAACTTACAGGGATGGATAATGAAGATTATTCACAATTTATAGATCATCCAATGCTGAATGACAGATATTTGTTGTTACATCTTTTGGGTAGAGGAGGTTTCAGTGAAGTTTACAAGGCATCTGATCTAATAGAGCAAAAGACATGAGGCTGTGAAAATTCACCAGTAAATAAAAACTGGAGAGATGAGAAGAAGGAGAATTATGACAAGCATGTATGTAGGGAATCCTGTATTCACAAAGAATTAGAACATCCCAGAATAATTTTTATATTAATTATTATTATTATTATTATTATTATTTTGGTACCGTGGATCAAACTCAAAATCTCATGCTTGCCAGGTAGGTGCTTAGGCTGCTGAACTAAACCCTTGGCCCCATCCCAGAATAATTAAGTTGTATGGTTACTTTTCACTGTATGCTGACTCGTTTTGTACGGTATGAGAGTACTGTGAGGGAAACAATGCGGCCTTCTACCTGAAACAGCACAAATTAAAGTCAAAGAAGGAAGCCTGATCAATCTTCATGCAGATTAAAATGCTTTAAAGTACTTAAAAGAAATAAAATCTTCTACTATTACTTCGAACAGGGTAACATCCTTTTAGCAAATGATACAGCATGTAGAGAGATAAAATAACAGATTTGGTCTTTCCAGGACCATGGACGATGATAGCTACAATTTATTGGATGGCATAGGGCTAACATCACAAGGTGTTGGTACTTACTGTTACTTACACCAGAGTGATTTGTGGTTGGGAAAGAACCACCAAAGATCACAAATAAAGATACTGTCTGGTCAGTGGTTGTGATCTTCGACCAGTGTTTTTATGGAAGGTAACCTTTTGGGCACAACCAGTCCCAGCAGTATATTCTACTATTCTCAAAGTTACTGAAGCTCAGTTCTCACCAAAAACCAAAGCCAGTAATAACACTCTAAATAAAGGCATTCATCAGATGATGCTTGGCCTACTGACAGGAAGACCACATTGATGTCCAGCAGTTGGCCCGTGACCCCCACTTGCTGCCTCACATCTAAAAATCACTCTCCCCAATTAGCCTTGCTGGAGCTACTATTGCGTCAACCTCTGGGGCAGCCAATGACAGTTCTTCAAATTGAAACCTACTCCAAGGCCACAGACAGTTCAACAAATGAGGCAGACAAGTGGCATTCAGCAGTGGGTTTGAAACATAGTGAATCTGAATGGATCTCATGAAACTTATACCAGGTGCTTTTATTTTCTTGCTCTTTTTCAATCTATAGAGCATGACAGCGTCTATTCTCACTGAGGAGAAATCCTGGGCATCTTTGGTCCGGCCTCATAGGAAAAGGGCCACCCAAGGTTCAAGCACCAGTGGCCACTGTGTGTGGCTGCTCTGAGTGAGGAAAAAGAAGAAAAAAATGAAAAGAAAAACTGGTTCCATGTACTGTGAGCTTGAAAACATAGATTCAGGAGTGTCCCTAATGAAATGCTTCAGATGAAGTATGTGGACTTGAAAATACAGACTGGCCTAGTCGATTGTCTATATTTAAACGTGTTCTTTTCTTTTAATAAAGTTTAGGTAACATTTCCTGAAAAGTTTGTAGCACAAAGGCTCTGCAGAGGATGGTGCTTGACTTTGGAGGAAAAAAGTTGCTACTGCCCATTAAAGGCCTTAGAGTTAGTGTTTTGTCCCTAAATAAATTCAATTTTTATAACCATGCAGTCTCTCTCTCTCTCTGTCTCTCTCTCTCTCTCTCTCTCTCTCTCTGTCTCTCTCTCTCTCTATTTTTGAAAGAATATATTTGGTCATATATTGAAACCCGTCTTAGCATATAACATGGAAGCATTCATTCCAACCAGATGCAGCTTTCTCCTCCATCTGGTCTATTTACAATTGCTTCCCTCATCTCAATGGGGCAAAAAAGGAGTGGCAGTACTGAGATGTGTGGATTTTTTGCCACTGGACACAGAATAAGGTTAGAAGATTTCAGCCTGGATGGTGTCTTTAGGTTTTGACTATTTCTTCACAATTTGAACACTTGACAGTTATCCCTTTTAATTTGTTTGAAGTGCTATTTTGTTAAAGATTCATCTGTCCATGCATTCCTCCTGGACCCTCTGAACACAGTAACTATCAATATTGTTCTAATGCTAGGCAGAAAAGGGCCGGGAAGACAAATGCTCTGGGGATCAATAATTCCTACCCACAGTGTTCATGTGCATGCTAAATGGTGTACATTTCTTGTTAACCATGTTATTAAAACTCAATTAGTACAAGAGAAAATGATCCAACTGATTTTCAACATATTGCAAAGATGACAAATAGAAGTCATAAAAGAAGCAATTAGTTAGTGTGATTTATTTCATGTAGAAGTACACATTTTATTCACAGAACTTCATATTTTAAGGTCAGTCACTCTTACGCCTTCTTGCTTCCATTGCCTTTCCTCTTATAGTAAGAATCCACTGTATAAATTATGACTACAATATGAAAAGGACTGAGAGACTTCTTTCCTTTTGGTGTTTTAGTATGTGTGTGGCATTTCTCTATGTGTGTGTGTGTGTATGCACGCTTGCATATATGAATATGTGAGGTATTTGTACATGTTAAATAAAGACTAAGTATTAATTAGTGTTGTAGATCTTTCAGAGAATGTTAGTTCTTTCCTCAGCAAAAATTGTGTATGTAACATATAAAGACAAGCTTTCTATCAGCGTATTTATTATGACCTTTATACAACTACCCACAATTTCCAATTACAGTTCCTAACTTTTATCTTTTTCCACCCCTCGAAATAAACTCTGAAACTCTATCTCTTCCATCTCTTCATTCAAAGCATAAAAATATTATGAAAGTCTTATCTATTTTCTTAAGTGGATATTATTTCTCTTTCCTTTGTTCAGATTTCTGAAATAATTTTTTTATTTTAAAGAAAATAAAACAAAAGAGGGCAGAACAGAGCAGATCAGAATGGGACAACATAGGAGTGTAGACTGGTGCAACCATTGTGGAGGTCATTCTGGAGATTCCTCAAAAAGCTGGGTCTGGAGATCCCACTTGACCCAACTATTCCACTTCTGGGCATATTCCCAGAAGATCTGAAAACATCATACCACAGTGATATATGTGCACTCATGTTTATAGCAGCATAATTTGTAATAGCCAGATCCTGGAAATAACCTAAGTGCCCATCAACTGAGGAATGGATAAAAAAGTTGTAGTATTTTTATACAATGGAGTATTACTCATCTATAAAGAATGATCACATTGAGATATTTATAACTAAATGGACACAAGTTGAGACCATACTCATAAGCAAAATAAACCAAACTCACATGTGTAAATACCGTATAGTCTCCCTAGTATGAGTGTTGGTAAGAGTATATAAGATCTTATGGCAAGCATGAGTCCCCATCTCATAGCTTTGAAGCCTTTAAATGTTTTCATTCATCAGTTGGAATGGTTTTATTCTGTTTTGTTTGACTTTATCATGAGTGATGGTATGAACAGCTGTTTTGAAGAAAACAAAACATTATGACAGCTATTGCTGATTTAATATTGTCCTTATTAGAAGTCCTACCATGCTTCTATTCTTCTACTACCATTGGTTCTATCTATCACATTGTGTCTTATTGGGATTTGAATATGTGTGATAGTATAAACAATTTTTTTATTCAAAATGAGATATTATAGTACCCATTGATCATTCTCTGTTATTCGGTTCAGAATGCCCTGTAATTCTTTCACTCTTTGAATGGTTTTATACTATTTTGTTATGTTGATATTATTGTATTTGAAACTATGCTCAACTATAGCAGAGAAAGAGATATTGTGATAGCTACTGTTAATGTCCGGTTGTCTTAATGTAAAGTATTGAAATAATTTATACATTTTTGTTTGCTTTATTCCATCCCTTAAGATGGTATTTTAGGATACTTAACATCAATACTATTATATTGTCTTCACGGGATATTGTAAAGTTCAATATTGCAAAAACAAATTTTAATAATATTTTCGATATATACACACACCAAAACAAAAGTGAGAATCCAATAATAGGAAAAAATACAAGTAAAGAGATCACACACGTGACACAGTGTTTCTATCCTAATTGATCTTGAACAGTCAGCACAAAAAAATTCATGGGAAAACAAGGTAATAAGATGCTTCCAATACTCTTAATTCCCACAAACCTAATGTCACTGTCATTGAGGTGGAGGAAAGTTTAGGTAAAGAACTCAAAACCCAGGTGAGTAAAATGTTTGAAGAGATGAAAGAAGACAGAATTAGTCATATTCATATGATTTTTAGTCAGCGAAATATTTGTATAAACAAAGGAATTAACAAAATGTTCAATGAACTAAAAGAGGACACAAATTAATGCTGGTTGAATTAATGAAAATGTTGAAAGATATGAATGATGACTTTTGTAATGAAGTGAAAATTTAAAGAAGAATCAAGCAAAAATCTTTTACAAGATAAATTGAAATGCCATGTCATATTGTCAGTAATACACTAGGACAAGACACTGTGTAAGCTGGATTCAACATCTACATAACTAAAAATATAACAAACCTAACAATATAGGAGTGAGGGAAAGGTTCAAGGATTATACCAAAGGTATAAAAGAGTATTCAATAAAATTGTAGAAAAAAATTCCAAGAATAGGGAAAACACTTCATACTCAGATAAATGAAGTGTATAGAAACCCAAATAATAATGACCAGAAAATAACCTCTCCAAATCATCATGGTCAAAATCTTAGAAATTCAGCACAAAAAAGAGAATTGTAAAAGATGTTAGAGGAAAGCATCCAGTAACTTACAAAAGGAAACCTATAATAACAGCAAATATTTCAACAAAGATTTCAAATGGTCAAGTGTGCTTTTAGAGTGGAAGTATTCAAGCTCAAAAAAATTGTGAACTAAGAATGCTATATCCTTCAAAATTATTTTTCATAATTTACAGAGAAATAAAGGCTTTCCATTACAATGACCTCCTAAAAAAATCCATGACCAGCATACCACCACACCAGAAAATAATCCATGGATTCCTGCACAGAGAGAACAAGGCCAGTATCATGAAATAGCTCAGAGGGAAGAACACATGTAATTGGAAGAGCTATAAAATCAAAGGAAAATATAAAATAATCAACACTAGAAAATAATTCAATCATGATATTAAATAAATACCTTCATTAGGAGGAAGAGGAGAGGGAAAAGAAATGAAAGCAAAAAAAAAAGAATTAAGATGTATCATATAAATGCAACAAATCTCCAGGTGGAATGTAATCATTACGCTCTATAAACATGCACTGATAAAAAATAAAAACTGAAAAAAAAATACCATTCAATTTAAATTGTCTTAATTTCTTATTCACAAGACATAGTTTGGCAGTTGGATAAAAAAAAAACGTGACATTTGATGTCTGGAAGAAATATACCTCTTTCAAAAAGAAACACATAGAAAGTGAAAGAAGAAAAAATAATAACCATGAAAAAAGAGCTTGAAATCAAGGAGGTGTAGCTTTCTTATTTTCAGACCAAGTGGACTTGAAGTCAAAAATGATCAAAAGAAGAAAAGAAGGTAATTAAGTTCTGTTAAATGAATGATTCAACTTCCATTTAGCATCTTCTTCAATGGAAGATTTAACTGGAAGAGATTAAAAAATGTATATATGCATGCATCAAGTGATTGTGGACACAATTTCATAAAATAAAAACTAGCGTACATAAAAAAATACACACCAAGACAATCATAGCGGGATACTTTGGTAGCCCATACTCACAAATAGGTTAACCAGACTAAAAAAATCAACGAATAAATATTAGAGTTGAATCACACAGTTGAATGAATGGTTTTAACTTATATCTAGAGTATTTCATTTAATACTACCAGCATAAAAATATTTGTCAATGGCATACAAAATTTTCTCTGAAATAGATCATACATTAGGCCATAAAGCAAGCTTATGTCAATAAAAACAGAATTGAAACAACCTCTTGCATACTATCAAAATGAATAGAATGAAAGCAGAAATCAATAAAAAAGAAACCACAGAAACTATCAAAAAACATGGAAATTAAATAATAAGCTCTTCAACAATCAATGGATCACAGACGAAATAACAGAAAAATTTTAAGTGGTCCTGGAATCAAATGATAATGAGAGCACAACATACTAAACCTGTGGGATACCATAAAAGCAGTTTTAAGAAGAAAATATATAGCTGTGAATAGTCATCTTAAAAAATACCAGCCCACCTCAAATTAATAATTTAATTTAATTTATCTCAAGTTCCTAGAAAAAAATAAGAGTAATCCAAATGCAGAACATATAGGATAAAACTTATCAAGATGAAAGCAAAAGTTAATGAAATTGAGACAAAAAATTGCAAATGATCAATGAATCAAAGAGTGGTTGATTGAAAGGATAGACAAAGTTGATATCCTGTTAGCCAAAGTTAGCAAAAGAAGAAAAGACTTCTATCAGTATAATTGAAATTGAAAATGGTAACATCACAATGGACAAATGGAAATCCAGAGGATTAGAAGAAACTATTTCAACACTTCTATTCCAATACATCGGAGAGTCTAGAAATAGACATAGTCCTAGCCACATGTGAGTTAATATAATTAATCCATTAATACAAAAACTATCTGAATACAGAAAACAGTATATATAGGGTGTAGTGAATTTGTTTTGAATTTTACCAGCCCATCAGAGGATTGCTAGTTCCACAAACAGTTCCATGAAATTTAAAGGTAAGGAACATTGCAAAATTGAGCTCTTGAAGAAAACATTGCTTTGATTTCAAAACCAGAAAATGACTCGAGCAAAAAAAGAAAGAAAACTTTACACTAAATTCTTTAATAAACATAGATACTTAAATCTTCAACAAGTTACTTGCAAACAGAACTCAGTAAATCATTAAATGGGTGATATATTAGGGCCAAGTTTCATTCATCCCAGTAGTGCAAGGAACCACATATGTAAATCAATAAAGATAATACACTGTATAACCTGGAGGATAAAACAACATGACTATCTCAATAGATATAGAAGAAACTTTTGACAAAATCCAGCAGCCATTTGTGATAAAAACCTTGACAAATATAGATATAGAACAGCCTTGCTTTCTGGTAAAGTCCACCAGAAATCTCTTAGAAGCAGTAAACAAATTCTGCAAAATGGCACTATACAAAATCAAAACAAAAATCTCATAGTGTTCATATACAGAGACAATAAGTTCCCTAAGAAAAAATCGGGAAAATTTTCATGCACGGTGGTTTCAAAAAAGTAAAACTCTAGGAATAAATCTAACCAAAAAGTGAAATTCCTCTACAGTTAAGGTTATAATACTATGAAAACAAAGAAAGCTTGAAAAAGAACATTATAAAATAGAAAGACATCCCCTCTTCTGGGATAGGCAGAAACAATATTGTGAAAACAAATACATTACAAAAATGATAAATAGATTTATGGAATTCCAATCAAGATACCAAGAGCATTCTACACAGAACTACAAAAAATATTCTAAATTTTGTGTGGAACAAGAAAAAGGAGTCAGAATAGTGAAAGCTATTCTGAGCAATAAGAGCAAAGCAGAAAGCATCACAGTCCAAGATTTCAATTTACAGTACAAAGTTACAATAATAAAAGCAACATGCTGCTAAAACAAAAACACACATGTTGATCGATAGAATAGAATTGAAGATGTGTGATAAACTCTCACAACGTACACTTTCCTATTTTTAGTAATTATTCTAAAAATGTTTGTTAGAGAAAAGAGGATCTCTTTAACAAATGACCCTGGGAAACTCTCATTGCTAGTGGGAATGTAAATTAGTACAAACACTAGAGAAATTAGTATGGAAAATTTTCCAAAACAATAAAAATAGAAATTTCATCTGACCTATCTATTTCTCATTGGGTATCTGCTTGAAAAATTCAAAGTCATCATATCACAGTGATAAATACGTACCAAAATTTATAGCAACACAAATTACAATTTCTAAATTATGGAAGTGGTATATAAGCCCAGTAAAGAATCAGTAGCTAAAGAAAATGTGATACATACATACAATGGAATATCAGTCTCCCACAAGGAAGGATAAATTTAAGTAATTGGTAGGAAACTTGATGGATCTTTAGACCATCATGTTATGCTAAGTAATTCAGACACAGAAGACTAAATATCACATGATCTGTTCCATATGAGAAAGGCAGCCTTTAGATAATTTAAAGAGTAAAATAGAAGACAGATGGTGAAAAACAAAGAGGTATTATTTGTGGAGATGGGAAAGGGACCCATGGAAGGAGGGAAGCAAGACTAGAGTGAAGGTAGAATAAAAATTATCAAGAATATATATATATATATATATATTCACTAAAGTGATTACACTTAGTTTGTGTTACAAATATATACTAAAATACTATATTTTAGAATAAAATCATCAATGAAAAACATTTTTTATCATTTTGGGAACTTAACCCTGTGTTTTACAATCACTCTAAGACTGAACTACATGCCAACCTCAAAACATGATTCTATACTTGATTCAGAATGAGACTGTATATCTCAGAATATGTGACTTCATAATTATGAGTTTCATGGAAAAGTTTCAATTGATTATGACATAAAAATACATGACTTTAAATAATTCTCAACTGATATACCTCAGTAGTGATCCACTGTTGTGATTTTCTTCTGTATCACCTGTCACTGACATGATAATAAATATTATGCTTATGTTTATGCTGAAGATATAATAGGTTTAATTAAGAAGACTCAGCTGCGGTCCAAAATGTTTGATTACCAGATGTTTGACTCTATTGGAACTCTTAGTAATTTTCGATACACATCAAAGAAAAATCACAGACATTTTTCAGTATTTTGAAACACTATATTTTACTGTTGCAAGAGTGTATTAATACACATTTCACAGAACTGAAAGAAATCAGAGTAGATTAGCAATCCATTTCTATCTATCAGGTAGTGTGAACATGAAACAATCCAACTTTTGCATATGTTATGCTCATCAATTTAGTAACTGACAAGAGTGCTGAAAGCACTCTTAAATGGAAAATATATTTTAAAAATATGTTTAAATCTAAGTTTGAAACAAATACTGTCAACATTTCATAAAAATGGTATGAAACATTTTTGAGTAGTTGGTTAAAGAAAGTTAAAGTTTTCAAACTTCATAGAAATAAATTCTTAGACAACAACTCAATTGAAAAAGGGTGGTACTTGTCAAATTATTTCTCATTAAACAGACTGTAGATGAACCTAAAAGTTTGCAAACAATAAATTAATAAATCATTGTTTCATGTTTGAAAACTAAGTATATTTTCATTCATATTAATATATGGTCTCTTCCCCATCAGTGCCCAGGACAAAATATAAACTGTAAGCTTCTTTGTTCTCTCCACAGGCATCATACTAAGCCAGTGTGCCAAATTAGAATCAGATGAAAAAGGTTACTCTAAAATCAAATAAAGGAAAGACTGAGATATACATAGCCATAGAAATAACCTGGGGCTCACTTTGTGAAGAAACAAAAAAAAATTGAGAGAAAATCTGAAAACTCCCAGAGTCTTATCTCAGAGGCTTTGAATAAGTAAATCATTGTTGATTTATGAGCTGTTACAGATAAGTTCCTTGAGTCCCTATTTCAAAAGATATTCACATATTGTAATACAATTTCAAGCTACAGAACAAATGTATATTGTCTTAAAATTCCCTGATCACTTCTATTTTAGTTTTCAATTAGCAATACTCAAACCTCAGATAAACTCCATTGGTTATGAAAGTACCACTGTGCAAAGCTTGATTTCTACTTTAGGAAACCAAATATTTACCTCATACAGTAAATATTAAAATACATTCTCAAATTTAGTAAACTTCTCTTAGATTGAATGCTTCTCAAATGGAATTTTCTTTAGTGCAAAGACAAGTGTGAATGTGTGACCTTTCATTTTTAAAAACCTTGTGGCACTCTCAAAATGATACCAAATTAGCTAGCTATGGCACATGACTCACTGAATTTCTTTTAACAACAGAAAATGCCATATGTTTACAAATCAAGCAACTGCTACTTTAAAGTTCCTCCACTGCAAGCTTGCAGAAGAGGAGTGAAGAGAAAACAGAAATATCACATCTTGTTTAAATTATAAAATAATTTCAATTTAATGGTAGTCATTATGTACAAAATAGAATTCTCTTTGCATTGATTATTCCACATTGTACATAGTCTAAAATACTAATGCAATTATTAACACAAGTGCTGACATTTCCTGATATATTTTTGTGTAAAGTATTTAATATTGTTATTTGAATCAGTTCGTTACATATATTCTACTTAATTGTTGAGGGAATATGTAGGTGTTATTTTTTATTTTAAAGAGAAAAAAACTGAAAAATCAATAAGCAAACTGTCAATAAACAACAACAAAAGTGAAATGACAACAACGACAACAAACAATGGCAATTTAGGATTTCAAAACAAGATGACAGGAATTTAACAATGACTATTATATTGCATATTGTTATCTTGAAAGTAATTGCTCAGGTTATCAGATACAGACATGCCAGATTGATCAAACAATATAATTTCCCTTTGAGCAGTTTCTTTCCCTTTTACTATATTGATTGTAACTTCTAGATCTTGTGTACTATTTCAATTTCTTACACTAGAACATTACAGTGTTTACATGTGGAAGTCTGGTTTATTTCACTTATGAGTATGGATTCTAGTTGCATCCATTTTCTTATAAAACACTCAAGTGTATCATTTTTTATGGTTAGGTAGCATTCCATTGTATAGAAATGCCACATCTTCTCTTATCAGCTAATGGGGTGATTGTCATTTGGGTTGTTTCCATGAACTGGCTATTACAAATTATGCAGCTATAAACATGGGTGCACATATAAGACTGTGGTGTGATGCTTCTAGTTCTTCTGGGAAAATCAGTGAATAGCAAAGTCAAATGGAATCTCTAATCCTAGCTTTCTGAGGAACATCCACACTCATTTCCACAGTGGTTGTATCAGTATACACTTCCACCAACAATAAAGAAATGTTGCTTTTTCCTCGCAGCCTCGCCAGCATTTGTTATTGGTTAATATATTGATGTTAGTCATTCTTTCTGGAGTGATCACGTGTTTTAAAATTTGCATTTCTTGAATAACCAGTGATGTTGAACATTTTTTCATATTTCTACTTGCTATTTGTATTTCTTCATCTGAGAATCATGCATTCATCTCAGATGCCCATTTTTCAGTTGGATCTTTAAATTTGGGGACCTGATTTTTTCAATTCATTATACATTCTAGATAAAACTCTTTGAGGGCCAGTTTACAAAAATCTTTTCACAGTCTGTGTGTTTTCTTTAACACTGTGGGTGATTTCTTTTGATGTCCAAAAATATATTAATAAGACAAGATCCCATTTGTTGATTCTTTGAAGTACTTCCCATGCAGTTTGGTCTCTGTTCATGAACTCTTTGCCTACCCCTATGTTCTCTACATTTCTACCTACTTTGTCTTCCAGTAGTTTTAGTGTTTCTGTCTTAATATTTAGATCTTTGATCCATTTTGACTTTAGTACATGGTAGTAGGCACATGTGTAGTATAAGTCTTTGGTATGTAGAAAGCCAGAAAGAGACTTTTTCTTACAGAGAACGTTTGGTCCCTTTGTTAAAGATAAGGTGGCTGAGTGTGTTTGTAGTTGTATCTATATCATCTGTTTTGTTCCATTGATTCTCATGTCTGCTTTTTTCCCAATACCATGCTGATTTTATCACAGTAGGTTTGTAGTATATTTTTAAGTCTGGAGCTGTGATGTCTCCTTCCTTGTTTTGTTGTCCACAATTGCCTTTGCTATTCTACGTTGCTTATGGTTCCATGTGAATTTTAGATATATTTTCTCTAGATGTGTGAGGTATGCTTGTGATATTTTGATCAGCATTCCATTAAATCTGTGTAACAGTCTAGGATTATGGCCGTTTTCAAAATTTTAGTTCTTCCTACCAATGACCAAGGGATATTTTTCCAGTTTCTTTTTTCTTTTCTTTTCTTTCTTTCTTTTTTTTTTCTTTCTTTCTTTTTTTTTTTTTTGGTACTGGGGATCAAACTCATGGTTTCACACTTGCCAGGCATGTACTTAGGCCGCTGAGCCAAACCCTCAGCCCAATTTTTCCATTTTCTGAATTCCTGTTCAATTTGTTTTTTGAGAATACTGTGATTTTCAATGTATAAATTTTGTTTCCTTTGTTAAATTGATTCCAAAGTGTTTGATTTTTTTGGAGACTATTGTGCAGGGTGTAGTTTCTCTTATTTCTCTCTCAGTGAGTTTGTTGTTTGTGTTTAGGAATGCTATTGACTTTTGTGTATTGACTTTTATACCCAGCTATGCTGCTGAATTTGCTTATTAAATCTAGAATTCTGTTGGTGGAGTTTTTAGGGTCTTCTGTGTAGAGTATCATGGCAACTTCAGAATGATAATTTAACTTATTCCTTTTATTTCTCTCTCATGTCTAAATATTCTAGTTAATGTTTTGAGAACTATACTGAATAGGAGTGCTGATAGTAGTCAATCTTGTCCTGTTTCTGATTTTAGAGTGAAAGCTTTCAGTTTTTGACCATTTAGTATGATGCTGGTTGTTGGTTTGACATAGATGGCTTTTATCAGATTGAGGTAAAAACCATCTACTATGATGTTCTTTAGTTTTTTTTTTAATCATGCCTGAGTACTGGAATTTATCAAAAGCTTTTTCTGTATCTATTGAGACAATAATGTGATTCTTGTCTTTTGATCCATTAATGTGATGCATTACATTTATTGATTTGTATATGTTGAACCACTCTTACATTCCTGGGATGAAGTATCCTTGGTTGTGGTGTATAATCTTCTTGATAATTTCTTGTTTTCTTTTTATTAGTATTTTATTGATGATTTTTGCATCTATGTTCATTTGACAGATTGGCTTGTAGTTTTCTTTTGTGGTTAGGTCTTTCTCTGATTTGGGTAGTAGGATAATATTTGCCTCCCAGAATGAATTAGGAGAATTGCTTCCCTTTCAATTTTATTAGTTTGATGAGTAATGGTACAAAAGCATCTCTAAATTTCTTATAGAATTCAGCTGTGAATTCATCAAGACCTGGGCTTTTTTGGGGAAATTTTTAATTATATTTTCATTAACTCATATTGGCTTATTCAGAAGTTTTATATCTTCTTGATCTAGCTTTGGTAATCCATATGTTTCTAGGAATGTGTCCATTTCTTCTGTGTTTTCAATCCTATAAGAGTAAAGGTTTTAAAAGTCTGTATTAAGGATCTTCTGTATTTCCACAAGATTTGCAGTGATTTCACAGTTTTTAATCCTTATTGCATGAATTTGAGATTTTTCCCTCCTTTTTTTGATAAGGTTGACTAGGGGTTTTTCAATTGTATTTATTCTTTCCAAGAACCAACTGTTAGATTCATTAATTCTTTGCATTGATTCCTTAGTCTCAATTGAATTAATTTCTGCTCTTATCTTTATAATTTCCTCCCTTGTTTGGGCTTTGGACTTGGTTTGTCTTTTTTAGAAGTTGAGGTGCAGCATTAGGTTATTTGTGCTCATTCTGTTTTCTTGAAGGGAGAACTTACTCCTATAAATTTCCCTCTGGGGACTGTTTTCATTGTATTTCACAGGTTTAGTAAGTTATATTTGCATTTTGTTTGATTGTATATATTGTTATTTAATTTCTTCTTCAGTTTCCTTTGTGACACACTGGTTGATCATTAGGGTGCTATTTAATTTCCATATGTTTATGGAGCTTTTGCAGTCTATTTTAATATTAATTTCCAGTTTTATTACACTGTGGTCAGATAAAAAACATGGGATAATTTTCATTCCTTTGCATTTACTTAAGCATGTCTATGGGCTAGTATATGGTCTATTTTGGAGAATGTCCCATGTGCAGTTGGGCCAAATGTGTTTTCTGATTTTGTTGGGTGGAACCCTCTGTTTATGTCTACTAAGTTCATTTGTTAACAAGTTTGATTCAGCTCTTTTATTTCTTTGCTGATTTTTTGTCTAGCTGATCTTTGACAATGGGGTGTTAAGGTCCCCCTGTGCAATTTTATTATTGCTTATTTGATTTTTCATATCTATTAATATTCTTCTTACATTTGTAAGGGTGATTTTACATTTGTTGCATGTATATATTTATAATTGCTATCTCTTCCTTTTGATCTTTTTCCCAGAGAAATATGTAGTGACATTTTTTATTTCTTTTTATCACCTCTACAGGACAAAGGTAACTTTTATTAATATCATGGTGTCTCAATAAATTTAGTATCAGAAATTTTACACATTTTTCTTTTCTTAAGGTGTGTATATATTTTTTGGTGAAATATATATATTTCACATTTTCTTTATCCATTCATATGTTGAAGACTATTGAAACTGTTTCTACATATTTGTGTGAGTTGCTCTGGTATAAACATGTGTAAGTATGTGTATCTAAAATATACAATCATTAATTTCGGATGAAATATACCTAGGAGTGATGTAACTAGATCAAATAATATTTCTACTTTTACTTTATTGAGGATGCACCATACTGATTTCCATAGTGATTGTACTAGTTTACATTCTCAACAGCAATATAGGCGCATTCCTTTTTCTCTGCAACTTGTCAACTTTTGTTGTTTTGTATTTTGGAAGACATCCATTCTGATTGAAGTGAGATAACTCTTTTTTTTTTATTTAAAGAGAAAAAAAACCAACCAAACAAAACAGAAAGAGGGTAGCAACAATACAGAATTCAAAAGGGGAAAGAAAAAAGAACAACAACCACAACAAAAAAACAAAAACAAAAACAAATTCAACCACAACAACAAAAAAAACAAATTAGAGATAATTCTAATGTAGCTTTGATTGGTATTTCCCTGATGGATATTGATGTTGAACATTTTAAAATATACTTACTGATCTTATATATTTTTTTTCTTTTGAGAAATGTTTATATCTCATCCTGCTTTAAAGCCAAATAGAAATGGATCAAATCCTAGATACAAACCCAAAAACTTTGAAACTACTAAAAGATAATGTAGATGAAATTTTGAAGTCATATTCATAGCTAAAGACTTCCTGAATAGGATTCCTATAAAACCAAAATTAATATTAATGTAATAATATCAGTATTAATATCAATGATTTTGACAAATGGGATCACATCAAATTAAAAGATGCATTAGAAAATAATTAACAGAATGAAAAGGTAGCCTACATAAAGGAAAAATTCCTGTTAACTACTTTTCTGATTGAGATTAATATCTATAATATACAAAGAACTCAAAAAATTATCCCCCAAGCAAATAATCTAATAAAAAATGAGCCAATGTAATGAATGTTGCAACTAATATAGTTGCTTATGGTCAAGTACAAATTTATAGTGTTGCAGTTTTTAAAGTTAATATTTGTACTCTTACGTGTAACAAATATCCTTTAACTGTTAACTATGCATAAATATTAACAAACATAAGGCTTAGTGATACTTTGATTCAATAAATCTTCATGAGTTCTGTCACTCTTTCCAGATTTGTCTTAATAAGTTATTGTGTTATTTTATTTTACTTTGTTTCACTGTCTCTTCCTGGATATTCCATACTGAAATCATGCTTCTCTTGAAGTATTTATTTTGTATTCTTTCCCTTTTATGGTAAGATCAGACAATATGAGGCAACTAAACCGCATTTTCTATTCTAGTCTCAAACTTTCTCATAGACTCTGTATACATGAGCATTGAGACATATGGTACCTAATATAACATACACATCAAATTAATCTGTTATACCTACAGTTTTCCTGCATATTTTAAACTCTCTATACACTTGTATTTTGGCTATTTCTAAGTTAAACACATTGTACACTCCGGTAGTGTTGTAATATCTTAAGAACTCTGAGCTGGTGAACATCAAAATATTCCTGAATGAAGTATTTGAGTCAATTAATGTCGCACAGAGAAACCTTATTCCTCTTCCTCAGACTATGACTCTCCATTAGATCAATGCCTAAATTTTACTCTTACCTTATCTTTCTGGAGACACGAGTCTATGCCTGTGTGAGAACAGCATCAGCTTAGGGAAAATGATATTTTACACCTAGCTTTTAGTTCTCACAAACTTTTCCTTATATTAATGCTTTTTCTTACTGCCTTCTTGGCTCTCATATCTTTTACCTGTAATCTCTAGGACAGTGCCTAAGCAATAAACCAAACCTGCTTTAACTTTACACCAAATGCTTCCTGCATCTTCTTACAGTATTCAAACTACCCTTCAAAATGACTAAAGTCTTTTACACGGGATGTGTTTCTATTTTTGTTTTTGTCTTTGATATTGCATAGTATCGGCCACTTCTGAAAACATCTACTCTTGTACTGTGTACACTTATTTTTGTAGTACATAGGTTACATAACATTAAAATATATCTTTCATCTCTTCTACCCTTAATATATCTAGTACTGTGTTAACACGCTGTTTGCTTATGAAAATGCCATTGACTAGATAACTAGAAATATCTACCTTTTAGCCATTGTTCTTCCTCAGATTCTCCCCTTGGACATTTATTCTTCCTTCTCCTTCTTCCTTCAGCCATCTCAGTCAGTTATAAGGATTGTGCTATCATCTAGATACTGATAACTCTGAAACCAATTTCCAGTTCATAGCACTTCCCAGAATTAGATTTTCACAACCCGCTTTTTAATGTTTTCACCATGTCCCATACACAAACTCAATCCCAATCTGTTTACAAGTAGATTTTCCTCCTCTGACATTTTTTGTTCTTTATGCTCGATCCATATAAGACTCTAAAATAGTACTCAAAGTTTCCTACAACAGTCTAAATTACCAATACCCACTTTATAACTAAATCCTGTTATTTCAACATAATGAAAACTTTAGTTGTGGACTCCATAGATCCTTTACATTGTGAAAAATATCTGCTTGTCAATTATATGGCAATAGAAACTTTCAGGTTAAATTTATGGCTACCCCTATCTCTGTAGACAGCAATCTTTCTAGAACATGCAACTATTTCTTTACTTTTAATAGTTCTATAGCTTTCTCTATCTGTAAGAAAAACAAGAAAGCGTTGCAAAGAAACACTTCCCTGACATGCTACTTGTCTAAATAGACAGCTTCATTTCCTATGATTTACCACATGCAGCATATGATCTGTATCATCTTTATCATGGCCAGGCAGAACTGTATGCTTTAGAGTTGTTTACTCAGACAATTAGTTTTAGCTATATATTGTCATTGTTCCTGGGTAGAGTTACAGTGGTACAAGCTCATCACATTTTCTAACTCTATACATTCTGAATAACCTTTTTCTATGGAGGAGTCACTTGAGACTTTCTCTGTCCACAGCAGCAGTGCTAAGAAATCTGGCAATAAAGTAAAAGATTTTACTGAACATACATTCAGAATGTGTGACATTAGTAAAGCTTTGCACTTGACTTAAGATGAGGTGCAGATAAATTCATATTTCCTTGTTCACATGCTGGGAGTTGAGAAAGGTAACATTTCAGGCTCTAATGACTGATCTGCACTAAGAAAAAAACTAGGTATATTACTCAGCCTTTCATTTTTATAAGAAAATACCGGTGGTAATTAATTTATAAAAAGAGAAGTCTGATTTTGGTGTACACTTTTGATGGCTTCAGCCCTTGATCAGTTACCCTTGTTGCTTTTGGATCCACGCAGATAGGAGGCCATGGTAAGAAATTTGTTCACTCATTTGCCAAATGCCCCTCTCTCCAAAAAAGACAGAACGGAAGGGCTTGACATTTCACTGTCCTTGTCAAAGATATATGTCCAATAATCCACAGGTCACCCACTAGATCCTGTTTATTAAAGTTTCTGTCTTCCTGGTAGCACCAAGCCAGGGATCAAGCCTTTAACACATACAACCATATGTAATAATAATATGGTAATTATAATAATAACGTCAAATTGGAAATGTTATTGGTTTTGAGGGTAAGATAGGCATACAATTTATTTGTTGCATAAGATGAAAATGTATTTCTAGTAATAAATACTCAATTCTTCATAAACCATTCATCACTGATTATGCATTTAGAAATGTCTGGTACTAGGCTGGTAGTGTGGCTTTATGAAATAGTAAAACATACGCGTGGTTTCTACCCATTGATGATCTCCATTAAAGTTAGGAAAAGAAGATAAAACCCTAAAGCAACATCCCCATGATCCCACTGCATACTTATATAAAGCACCAATATCAGGGTCACTGTTCAATATTTCATGGTCTCAGGACATTGCTGTTACACAGATCTACAGTAAAACAAGTTGAAAGTGAAGTATTTTGCTCAATTTCAGTGGACTCTTGGCCTACAAATTCAATTTGGTTGTAACTCAAGCTGGTTGTAAGTCAAGGCTATTTTTTCTGATAAGAAATAATGGAACAACCAAAAGTATCCCTTAATTAACTTTTTCATAATAAAAGGGTTATATAATCTGTGTAATTTACTAGAAACACAAATAATTTTCCTATTGTATTCACCAAAATCTTATAAAATGTACCTAGTTTATCAGAAGCAACAATTTCATAGTGCATTTATCATTCAAGTTGACATCTTTGGCTTGCAGGAATGGAGAATGAAATAGAAAGTGGCTATTGTTTGGAAGGAGTCCCCTTCCATAAGAACATTAGGATACCAACTTTCTCTCCTTGGGTGAATGTGTAGCCCACCAGGACCTGCTTCTGGCTCACTAGGTCTCGACTTTCAGAGCTAAAAACTGGTTTAAGATTGTGTTTCTGTCTTTTCTTTAACAATGTTCTGTTTTATGATATGACATTGTCATTAATCAAGTGAACTAAAAAATTGATTTTGTCTCTGTCTAGGTGGGTCTTCTGAACAAATGCTTGCAGCTTTGCCTATTTTTTCAGTATTTCTTTTATTTTAAAAGAACTTTGCTGCACTGATTGTTGATATTTTCCCTCCTTTTCAGAAAGTTACTCAGCTACCATTCTCTGTCACTCAGCCAGAAGTTGCTGAAGTTCCCCTGTAGACCGTTCCTCTGTTCCTCCAGTAGTTCCTCAATGTCATCACTGTCTACCTGCCAGCCTATTGACTCTGCTATAATGACAGTGTTATCAACCACAAGGTCAATTCAAGGTTTATCCTCCTCTACACAGCCTTCAAAGTCTCTCTCCTATCTGAGTTTAGACCACACATTTTTCTAGGTTCTCAATGTACTTATAGACACATTGGCCTAGAATTTCTAAACTGAACTCACACAAGAAGGAATGTTGTAATGTCCCTTCCAGAACTGTTTAAGGGTTAAATCTTTATCTGAGACCATCAGGAACCACTTCATGATAAGTTCCTTAGTATATAGCTTCTTAAATTTATTTATAAAGTAAAGTTGTATTAGATGGGAGGAACTTGACTGGGAGCCATGAGAATTTCTCAGTCAATTCTTCTTCCAAAAGTCCTGGGTGAGCAAGACCATTGTCCATGATGAGGAGAGTTTTAAATGGTAATCTTTTGTCCTGTAGACAGTTCTTATAGTGGGGCAGAAAGCCTCTCTGATCCACTCAAGAAAAAGTACTCTTGTGACTCAGGCTTTTGCAGTAGATCACCACATTAACCATAGCTTGTTCATCACTTCATGTTTTCTGAACATTTTAGGGATGTTATAGTTTGTATCTGGATGTCCCCCCACAGCCTCATGTAGTCATGGGGGAACTGGCTTTCTGGAGGCAGCTGACACTAAAGTTTGTAACTAATTCATGGTCCAATACTGGGATTAAACGTGTGAATGCTACACCAGCCCTAGGATGGGTGGCCTGCATGCAATATAATGGGCAGAAAGAGTATTATCCTTCTTCTATCCCTTGTTGCTTTTGCTGCTGTAGAGTCTGCCAATTATTCACTGCAACCTCTGCAAGCTGTGCAATAAATAAACCTTTCCTCCTTTAGCTTTGTGTGTTGGATATTTTGTCTCAGCAACAAGAGAAAAGTAACTAAGACAAAGATTCTGATAATGATAAAACAAGAATGGATTTATCTTGAGGTCACAACTCACATTGGCGCATAGCAATAAGTTTAGCTTATGCTACATAGGCTTGTGACCTAGTCAGTTCTTCTCTTCCTGGTTAATGTGTGTTCTTTTGGGCATTTTCTTCCAGAAAAGTCCCATTTAGTCACAGTTGAAAACTTTATGAGAGGAAAAGCCATTTCACTGTGTCATCATTTTCAAGTGTTGTATGTAATTTTCAGCAATGCTTTATCAGCACTGGCTGCTTCACTATGCCTAGTAATGCTGTGAATCCCAGTTATCACTTTACAATTTTGAAACCACCCCTTATTAGCATGAAATATTTTACCAGTGTCATTCATTGATGGATTATCCTTTATGAGACTGCATTTATAGCCCTATCTTTTTTGCAATCTTTAGACTTAGATAGGATATAACTTTCCATCTGCCTTTCATTTATTCACATTAATAGTAGCCTTTCTATCTCATCTAAGAGTAACATCTTTAGCAACACTAGCTTCCTTATAGAAATCATCTCTCTGTAAGATTGTAGAGATGGTAGATTTTGATGTGCTGTATATATTAGCAAGCTTGGTCACACAAACACCACTCTCATGTTTCTCCACAATTTCCTTTTGCTTTTTGATTGTGATAGATTTCTTTACATTCCCTTCCTTCCTTAGCTTATTTTCTAGCTTTTTTAGGGGCCATTTTTGTAGCAGTGATCAGCAAATATATAAAGCATTGACCAAAATCACATCCACAGAGTCAAACATCTTGGCTCAGACCAACACTCACATATGCTTGCATTAGCTTTTCTGGCATCATGACTCTTTTTTACAACCACAAAATTGGTTGGCATTTGGATCATAACACAATACTTTTGTCATAAGTGAAAGCTAAAATTCCATTCATGACTCAAGTTGTTTGTATGTGAGGTTGGTTGAAACTCAAAGGTCCACTGTGTAGGCTGTTGGCTTAACCAGTTAAAGAGCAGAAAGGCTCCAGGAAGGCTACCTTAAAGCTGACAAAGAAGGCATAGTGAGTCCATAAAAGAACAGGTGTTAATTGTGAGACAGAATGTTCCCTTCCCAGGACTTCTCCAAAACTTAGATCGCCCCTGACATGTAGAAGGAGTTGCTACTAAATAATCATTATTGAATTGCTTGTAACATGGCAGGGATTTGTCATCACCCTACCTTCTAAGCACAAGGTTTCCACATTCAAGATAAAGAGGCCAAGCACCTTGGGTATGTAAAACAAAAAATCAAGGAACAAACCCTTGAACGCTCTTGCCCTCAGCCTTACAGAACTTCCTCAGGAGTTGAATTTGACCATTTGTTTCCCTACGCAGCCCAGCTGCTCTCACCAGGATATTGTTCTGTCTGAAGAAACTGCCTGGTGTGTGTTCTATTTTAGAAGTACACTTATCATTGCTTCTGAAATGCCATTTTGCCCTTGGAAACACTTACAGGAGCTAGCATTCAGAGGTGAAAAGATTTGCGAAAGCTTGACAATTTCCCAACAGGAGCTCTAATTTTCAAAACTCCAAAAAGGAACTTAGGCTAGGTCCAGAAGTTAGAAATATTATTCCAAACATAATATTACAACAACAATGATAATAATGTTACTAATAAAGGAAATATAAGTATTATCTATATTCCTCCTTTGTATTGAGTTTAAAATGACTATCCCAATTTCCAATATGATTATGCAAATGTGAAAACTAAAGTTAAGAAAGTTTAAATAATGACCATAATTTCTCAATTTATCAGTAGTAAAAAGAGGATTTGAACCTATACTATCTATTCTTCCTACTACCCAACAGTTTCATACAGGAATGGAGCTCAAACCCCAAAACACCTGAAAATATGATGATCCCTTGAAGTGAATACACTGAGCTCTGCATTTACATGGTGAGAAAACCAGTTTCTCTTGATGATCTTTTGCATGTAAAATATTTCATCTATGAACATCTTTTGTTTCAAAGGCTTGAAAAGAGTAATCTGAGAATGCATTAATAGTTGATTTGTCCTGCTATACATAAAATATTTTACATATTTACTTGTTATATCACATCATTATCACATCCTAGGTGAGAATACTAAAGTTTAAAAAGATGGTCAGGGGCCAGGAGTTTAGCTCAAGTGGCAAGTGTCAGGTTGTGAGTTTGACCCCTGGTACCAAAAAATTAAATGAATTAATTAATTAAATAAATAAAAAGAAGGTCAGGAAGGTAGGACCTAAGTTCCTATATCCCTAAGAATTATAATCCATTGATTGATGTCTAGTAATTTTAAGCATTTGTGTGTTGATGGTTTAAATAGCAACAATTGCATCTTACAAAGTAAATGTTAGACTAAATTGTCCTTCAATTATAATTAAGAAAATGAGATTGTTTTGTAAAATTACTTTTGTAAACAACAGAAGAGAGAATCATGAAATTCAGATTTATAACTCAGGGTCCATAGTATTATATACCATTTTAAAAATTTTTACTTTAAAGAGAATAAAAGAAAACATAGCAATAAAAAAGTATATGATTTCATAACAAGAGGTTAGGAAATAAGCAGTGGTATTATATTGCATAGTGTTATCTTCAAAACAGTTGCTTGGATTACTACATACAGGCATGCAAAATTGATGAAACAATATAAGCACTAACTGTTCCTTTCCATGAACTAATAGAAATAGTAGTACAATTACCTTAGCTATTATGTATCATCTATCTATCTATCTATCTATCTATCTATCATTTCCCCCTTCTTTTCTCCTTTTCCCAATCCCAGTTGTTCCTTTTGAACAGTTTTTTTCTCTTTCAAAATATGTACTGTACCTTTTGGATTTTGTTTACTCTTTCCATTTCTTATACTAGGGAGATAACATGATGTTTACACATGCGAGTCTGGCTTATTTCACTTATGAGTACGATCTCTAGTTGCATTCATTTACCTAAAAAGCCTCAAATGTAGTTTGATTTTATTTGAATTTATCATTATAGTTGAGTAGTACTTACTGTATAAAATACCACATCCTTTTAGCCACTCCACAGTTGATGAGCATTTGAGTTGTTTCCAAGATTTAGCTATTACATATTGTACTGCTATAAGCATAGGTGCACATGTAACACTGTGGTATGATATTTTCAATTCTTCTGGGACAATACCCAGAAGGGCATAGCTGGATAGAATGGGACCTCTAATCTACTTTTTTGAAGAATCTCTACATTGATTTCCACAGTGGTTGCACCAGTCTACACTCCCATCAACAATGTAGAAGCACCTCTTTTCCCCCATAGCCCCCCCCCAACATTTGTTATTGTTTGATTTCTTGATCTTGGGCATTCTTTCTGGAATGAGATGGAACCTAATTGTTGCTTTAATTTGCCTTTCTTAAATGATCAATGGTGTTGAAAACTTTTATTCATATATTCATTTTCCATTTGTATTTCTTCATCTGAGAATTCTGAATTTGTCTTAGTTGCTTTTTACTCATTGTTGAGACAAAATACCTGATGCCCAAAGTTAGGGAAGGAAAGGTTTATTTCTAACAGTTCTTGGAGGTTTCAGCCCATTCTCAGGTGGCTCCAAGACAGGGTGGCATGGCAGGGGGCGGGACTGCCATTCATGGCCGCTGCAAACCGCAAGGCATAAACTTGCAAGAGAGAGACAGACACACCTTCTCACAGATACATTGTATCCTGTCTCCACTCCTGGGCAGATGAAATGCTCTCACCAGCAATCTGAGTGCTAGACAATGAACCAATCACAAACACTAGATTCAGTGAGTCCACAATCCCATGAGCCTTGGGGGACACTTACATAAACCATGACAGTATTCATCACAGATGCCCATTTTTGGATTGAGCCACTGAATTTTGGGGACGTGATATTTTTTAAAAAATATTTTATATGTTTTAGATAGAAGTTCTTTATCTGAGGGACAGTTGGCTAAAGTTTTTGTGCCATTGTTTATCAAATGCATAAACAACTGTTATTTTAAAGCCTCTGCTTACCTTGAACTTTCTACAATCCTATTTGCCAAAGTAAATTGAAAGGAAGTGGTCAGAGTATACAAAAAGTAATGATATGAGGAAGACTGAAACAGGTTTCCATTAATATAATCTGCATATAATATTCTTCTCTTGTCATATTTTATCACATTCTTATGGTCAGATATATAACTCAGTGGTACAACACCTCCCTGGCAAGAGTGAGGTTTTGAGTTCAATTTCTGGTACCCCCACTCCCAAAAAGATAATTTTTCACATTCTTCCCACATGCCAAACATGTTGTTCTGCCACTCAGGATCTCAAAACGTTCTCATGTTCTTTGATTGGATACTAATGTGGCTCCACAGATAAGTTTGTTTGTCTGTGCAGAGGGAGGGTATGGGAGACTGAACCCTGGGCCTTTGCATGGAGCTACATCCCATCTTTTTTCTACATTTCATTTTGAGATAGATTATCACTAATTTACTGAGTTTCCTAGGCTCGGTTTCAATTTTAAATCCTCCTGCTTCCATACTGGGATTTCAGTGGAGTAACCACACAGAGATTAGAGAAGGACTATTTTGATCTGAAGAAAGGCCAATAACAATTTATTTACCACCTACATGTGCAACATTGAGTGGTGATTGTAGGAGCTAGATGATTGTATAAACACCTTCTTTCAGAAAGGGAAAAAATGAGAAACATATAGCAGGGTAAACACTGATTCTTGCTGTGCAGATGTAGCTGCACTGAGTGGGTAATGTTCCTAAACTACATTCAGTTATACTTCTGGAAGTGGTTCGCCTATGCAATGCAGTCTTCACTTTTATTCTCTGAAGTATTACTGGTTTGCTAGTCTGTGAGCTTTATTCTGAAAAAGGCATTTACAAATATGATTTCTGAACAAACTGTTAGTCTAACACAAGAATATTGAAGGCTAAGTCTTTTCCTGATTGTTATTGTTCCATTCTTTTTAAAATCAGGTAAAATTTTTGAGTTTCATTCATATATATATTTCAATACCACTCAACTGGACAAAATTCCCAGTCGTATTTCTTTCTGAAGTGTGCTATACTCTTTCTCTAGATTTCTTACTGTTTGGGCATCTGTGAAGCTTTTATAAATAATGCTTTAGCATTCTTAAAATTCTTTCTTTAAATAGAGTCTGTAAAACATCATTAATTATTTCAAAGGTCTAAATAAAGCGTCTTACAAAAATCTTTTGGTTTTAGTACTAAGACATGTTCCTAGAAACTTCCTGGATTTGATTTTTTACTAACCTGAGAGGTTCATCAGGAGAAAAATATGATGATGATGATGATGATGATGATGATGATTAAATACAGTGAAACCAGGTGCTGTCTAAACATCACAAATTGGGTAAATACTTAGGTCACATTTTTGTGGCTATACCTTATTATTCACTTTTAGCATTTTCAACATTCTGTAAGTGTAAATGTAAAATAATCCTTACTGAAGTATATATGTTAATTTTGCATATTTTCTATATTGTAGCTTATCACATCTGTTACTAAGTGTTTCAACATTAGATAATATTGTTTACCATATATCCATGCTGGTACTTCTGTTTTTCTCCATTTTTTCAATCTCCAAAATTTCCACACTGTTTTTTCATCTCTATTGCCTTTCTCAAAACCATTGATGCATATTTCAAGTTTCTTCTCCAGTAACCTTAGATTATAAAAACAAATTTCTGTAATTTTTATCTACTCCAATAATGTTATAAATAAAACAACCTCTATTTGAGAATTTAAAACACACTGAAAATTTAATTCATTCACAAGCCTGTAGAGTAACAATTTAGAACAGATATTTCTTGGCCTCCCCCTGATTTCTGTTGGGTTCACTTCTGCATTTGGTGGTTGGCTGGCTGTCACCTGGGTCACATATATAACTGAATCATGTATCTCACGTCTTTTAGCAGGTAAGCCTAGCATTTCTCAAGAAAAAGGCAGAAAAACAAGAGGCAGTATTATCTGCAAGTATTTCTTCACGCATATGAGTTCATCCAATTTTCTAATGCTTCACTGGCCAAAGAAAGTTTCCTGGTGAAGGCCAGAGTCAATATTAAATGGCACTGCCAAAGAATATCGACACAGGGAGACTTGCAAAATTGAATCATTGATTTAATCAACATAAAATACTTTCATAAAAGTTCCTCAATTATGCCAACATTGTTTTCTTTCAAACATGATTATAGAAGTCTTAAGGAAAAAGAAATAAGGAGAACCACAGGGCAGGAGTGAAGCCAGAATTAGTCTGGGGTAAGTGTAGCGAGTGATGTAAGCTGTCAAGGCATTATGAAACAGCCTCAGATAAGTGATCAGCCATGGATGAAGAAAGACCATTTTCGAAGAGAATGAGAAACAGTCACTGAGAAAAGTGAAGTAATTCAACCATTAAATTAATTCTCACTTGTTTACCAAAGGAATGATGAAAAATATGCCTACACTTCTGTTTCTCAAGAAAAATACTAAAGTCATCAAGGTGATTGAAATGCCATGCATTTGGACAAGATCAGTGCCAAATTTTAACCCTAATTTTGCCCTTATCAAACTTGTTTATCTTCCAAGCGAGAACCCATAAGCCTTATCCTTGATCCCTTGCATTCGGGTTAAATAGCACAAGAAACTGGTAAAATGGAAGCCCTAGTCACATTCGATGTGCTTCCATCTGTCAGAGACAATCTTTCTGCCTACAGAACAAAATAGCTCTTCATAAAATTGAATGGGAAAGAACTGGCTGAACTCCAAGACCTGAGGCACTAATAAAAATCTGTATTTCATTTTCAAAACCTTTGGTTACATAATACAGTTTTCTTGAGTTTGCTAATTGGAGATAATTTTCACTCTACTTCTCCATCAAAAGTAAGAATACATTTTGTTTTTAAATCATTCAAAGCATGGGAGTAAATGACAGTCTTATACAAACAAAGTTGCAATGACATGACAAAAGGTGCACTTATTGGATTCTGGCAGAGTGCACAGTTCTATAATTATTTTTCTGGTGCTGCAAAGAAAGAGTGTTACTTGTCCTCATTTATAATTTCTGTAGAAAGACAACAAAATTATTCCAAGCTGACACTTATTTAGTGCTTAAACACTTTATGGTTGTCTTAACATAGATATTGTTCACATTTTACGTGTAAAGAAAACTAAATTGACTATATAGTGTTATGTTTCTTTTTGCTCCGGACAGTTCCAGTGTACATCTATTGTTTTGGTATAATTTTTAATAGCATCCCGTTTTGGTCTTCAAAGATCTACAGTTTTGATTGTAAATTTTATGGTCACTCTGATTATCATAGTAATAGATGGCAGCGAGGAGATTTAAATAATAGTCTTTTGATTTATTTTGTTTCATTGAGCATGGTATTAAATTGGATTTTATATGATGAGACTACAGGAGAAATCAGTGGCTGTCTTTTGAAAGTGTATGGTTAATACTGATATTTCTAGCCAATTGCTTTTTCATCATGTAATCACTTTTGTTTCTGTGGCCTATGCTATCTGCTCTGTTGTCATCTGTTCTCTTACCATTGCAAATCACTACCACACATTTCAACTTTAGACCGTAGAACTTCAGTACTGTATTTGCGTTACTGATGCATCCAACACCTTGTCCTCCAAATTTTCTTGACTCTAAAATCACAGTCAAATCACTGAAGACGTGGATTCCTATGGACGGTTATTTAATGCCAAATTGCTATCAGTAAATGTTCTCAGGCTGGAAAACTGAAAGTCCAATACACCAAAACGTCCTTTTACTCCATAAACGTTCACAGTAAATCCTGCTTAATTACTCTATAGTCTCTGTTAATGTTTGTTTGTTGACACTTGTACTTTTTGCCAGATTATCAAACTATA
>PVJX010013960.1:0-46046 GCA_004027295.1 Dolichotis patagonum
AATGCACTATGCCTATTAGCCCATATTTTGCCCTATACCAGGACAATATAACTTGTTCAAGATCCTGTACTTGGAGCCAGAAGACAGATTCTGTGCTCTTAGTTCCTTGATCAGCCACTTAAATTTGAGGCTGCATTATTTTAAGTGAAATTTGTGAATAGCAAACATATTCTTCCCACTGTGCAACACTGCAGGGAAGATAATGGGAAATCATAAACATTAGTGCCTTTGGTAAAATACATACTTTGGAAATTGGAAAGTTTGCAAAATCTATTTCATAGTCCAAACCTGGGGTATAACAGGCACCTTACTTCATTCATCATCTTCTAAATCATAAAGGTTATAATCTGTTGAAGTTTTGGTATAAACTACAATAGGAAATTAAATAATGTCCTCCAATTCACTAAAGATGCACAATTCACAAAGTATGAATAGTGACAATGTTAATCAGAATCTCAACTGCTCCAATAGAGATTGCTTTTGTTATGACCAGGCAAGGTCATGAGAATGGCACTTTGCCAGGCATTATGAAAATTCAAGAGAACTCTTTTTTGTCCAGTTAAGTTCTGAAATTCTGTGTGGCAGTGTTACCATTAATGTAGAACAGACATATCAGAGTGAATCAGGAGTACTGGAGGAAAGTTTCAAACGTTAGGCTTTGAGGGGTGATGTTTATGAATGTGGGAGGGGATGGAGTGGATAGCCCTGGAAGCAGTGCTGAAGCTTTTGAGGCAGATACGACACACTTGGAATTGTGAACAGTATGACTGGGCCAGTTTCTTGACTACTCTGTGTCAAGTTTGCAATTGTATATTGATAATATGATGATAACGTCATGATTGGTGAGTAGAATAAATGTGATAACATCCATAAACTTCCTAGAACAATGCCTGGCACACAACAGGTGCTCACTGAGTATGAAGTATTATTTTTAGTTGGCTGATTATGATAATGGAAAGTGCCCTGGGAATGGGTTTCAAAGCAGCAGGCAGTGCTTTTGCAGGGGGCAGCAGAAAAGGAAGTGACTAACAATGCGTAATGTTAAAGACACGATGCAAAAGAAACTGCCTTTGGAGTAGAAGTGAGCATTCACGTCATAAGCCGTCAGTAGTGTCACGGGTTTCAGCCGAGAGGCATGTGAGCGGGCCATGTGCAGGGGAAGAGCCGTCCGTGGTCATTTTCCTAACTGCAGAAGCAGAAATATCATACCCAAAACACTGAAGAAGCAAACCACTGTCCAAAAACAAACCAAACAAAAACAGATCAGTTATAGGCAGTGCAGGACCTATGTCAAATTAGAACCCAAAGGGCAATTTTTAAAAGATGATCTCTATTACTTCTTAACATTTTAAGAATAAAATGCAGTGTCTGTATCCACATTCAGAATCTGAGAGCAGCTCCTTCAGGGATAAATCAAACTCCCAAGGAAAGCATTTGTAGGAGAAAAGTTTAGTTGAAGATACCAGGAGACTCAGGCTAGAACTTCTGCCAAAAGGTCTTCAAAATGCCCCTGTATCCACTAGGTCACTCTTCCCTGGACATCCTTGAAATCAGTTTGGAAGAGCACAAGTCTCCGAGCAAAAGTAAGCAAATGCCTTCCCCACCTGAAGGTAGGATAGACAGAGTTGGCTCAGAGTTGGCCAGAATAGAGACAGCATTTACTGTACTGGTATCTTTCCTGCTACAGAGCCTCAATTTTGATTCAAATAATAGTCATGCAATGGGTTGAGGATTTAGCTCAGAGGCATGAGCGCCTGCCTGGCAAACACTAGGTCGTGAGTTTGGTCTCAGGTACCCCAAAAAAAAAAAAAAAGTTATTCAAGTCTTTGTGAGTGAGAAAAAGCTGACTTCTAAAATGCACAGTAGAAGGGGAAATAAATTGACATTATCACCACAATTCCCTGAGGACTTCTGCTGCCCGCATGTCTTCTAGGAATGCATGACTTCAAATTACAGTTATTTTCATCCTGGGGAGAGAGTTTTCTCAAGTTCTGTAAGTGGAGAAGGTATATAAAGAGAATAAAATAAAACAACGATTAATATGCCCCAAAGATTGAAGGGATGGATCTTCCTAAGCAGCCAGTGTGGTGACAATCATTTTGAAAATATTGTTAGTAATAGATATTTCCACATAGGTACAGCCTTTAGACCTGGGGCTTTCCTTTATTATAACTAGGTGCTTTCTAGTGGTTTCCAACTAACCTATAATTGCCATCTGTAGAACATTTAATTCAAAGAATCCATGCCAATTTAAGAATTTTGGTAGAAGATTTTCTCTGATCCACACTGTGTATCCTACTCTGGGCCCTTCTGCCCACTCCTGAAAGATCTGCCCTCAGTGGTGATTTGATTGAAGCATTTACCAAACAGGACAGGTGCTGGTATTCAGTACAATGAAAACATGTGATTAGAAAATAAACATCTGAAGAGCTGGGGAGAGATAAAGAATATATTATTATTGCTTAATGTTACACGGGAGTTTCATAGAGAGCTATCTGTGATGGACCCCCTCTTTTTCTTCCCTCTTTACAATTCTTTCTGCAAGGAGAATATTCAATCTTTTCATTAATATTTCAGGGCCTCCAGGTCTTGCCCACCCCTCCCCTAGATGCCTACTGTCCTTGGATGAGGGAACTGAGAGAATACTGATTGAGCTGAATGAAATGCTCCTGTCCTGAACATGGAAGGCCTTATGCAAATCTGCATTCCACAGAACACACCCTCCCGGTCCAAACTCCGTCCCTCCTCCTTCCTTCCTCGAGAACCACCTGACTTCATTCACATGTTTCAGTTTTTGACTGCATTTGTTCTTAGGCCTCAGATACCCTGGTGGAAAACCGTGCTTTCTATTCAGCCTTTCGCTATTCTAAAAACATGAGCATCTGAGTTGCTAAGCTTATTCTCATGCCTGCATCGTGAGTGATAAATAGAAACCCAATTGTTCACAGGATTCCAAACTCAAATGTGTGCCGCAGGATGGCAGTGGAGTTGATTTTTATAAAAATACTTGTCAATGGTTTTCGAGATCGATTCTGTACTAATTCTGCTTCCATCATGAATGATGACCCTCGCTAGTCTCTGTCGCTGGGATCTTCATCTATTAATCATGGAGGCTGCTCTCTTATTCGGTTGCCATAGTTTCAGTGCCTCAGATAGTGCTGGGGTATCTCGGGAAAGGTTTGAAACATACCAGGGCTCACAGGCCTTGCAGTTATTTTGGCAGCTGTGCTTGGGAAGAGCTGAAAACCGCTTCTCCTATAATTCGGTGCTGGGTTAGAAGACAACTTCTGAGGTCTCCCCGGACCTTGTTATGTGCACATCCCGCTGATATTTACTCCAGGATTTGCCTTCTGCTCAGTCTCGCTTGTGAAAAAATTACAGTCCAGGGTCTGATGTCACTTTCATCTTTCCACAAGAAAGCAAAGGAGGGCGTGAATTCTGCATTAAAGGCTGCTCATACACGTGGGGGTGAATGAGGGCATTTGTGACTTTGCTCAAAAATTCAGCTTCATAACTTGGCTTGGGCTGTGCAGACTGCTAAATAAATAACATGACATCGTAAGTGTTGTGCATTTGTTTTGTTTGGGCAGGGTAAAGATGCAGAGCGCTACTTCAGGTTTAACCTTCAGTGTCTTCGGTTTCACACTCATTCCAGTGGAGCTGAACACCGTCTTGCTCTATTTCACAGTGAAAGGGTAACATGTTTTGGACCAGAAGCCTGCTGCTGTGCCAGCTCTGAAGTATATGCATATTTTTCATTTCTTTAATAATTCTAATATGCTGCCTGCTTTTTAGGTTTTCAACTTCAGTGCTAATTAGGAAAAGGCCTCTACTTTATATATACATTGACAGACTGTCAGGAAACGATTTGGAGAGTAAATTGCTGCAAGTGGGAGATACACACATCGTGATTTATTTGCCCGGTGTGTGATGTAGGACACAGCTGGCTTTTGTTAGGTAATAGATACTGGTACACTTATTAATGTTTTAGTTTCCATTCCTAAAGTGGACTATCAAGGGCTCCTATTATTCTAAGCCAAACAAATTGATTCTTTTTTAGACTAAAACAAAATAATTTGACACACTCATGATATACAGGCATCAGGTGGAAAATCTAAGTATAGTCAGAAGGAAACTTCTGAAGTCATTATACATGGGTTTAATATAGGAGATTAGCTACTTCTTTTTGACTAGCAAATGATTCGTTTTTATTTCAAACTGAGCTTTAAAGCAGCCATTTTAAATTTCTCTAGATTTAGCCTGCCAAAATTTTTGTGTACAATCAACAAGCATTTTTAATACACGTGCCCATTATACAGACCCCTCCCTTTCTCAAAGACACAAAATGATTGATTTTAGAGGCCAACAATGTGAAATGAATTAAAAGGATAACATGGCCTTAATTGCTCCTGGCTTCAGCAGGCTTCTGAGCACCAGAATTCCTTGCAGAGGAACACTTTTAAGGGTCACAGCAGTTTCTGATCACGTGGTCTGGCTAACCCATAGGCTGCCATTATTCCCAGCCCATCTCCACCTCCCTCTTGCATCACTCCCTGGAGCAAAGAAAACACAGTATTATGGGCCCCTGATTATTTGGCAGGGGAGAAGAAGGAAAGGAGGAGGTAAGAAAAGGGAGAGGGACATTGGGACTAAGACCAAAGCTTTTTATGTTAAAAGAAGGATTTTAGTAAATTTAGCCTTCTTGCCTCTCAGTAATCCCAAGACGGTGGTTACTATTGGGGGTACAAATAGATGTGAATTGCATTCATAGTTTTCAGAAAAGTGAGCACTACTTTTTGTGTCAGTCAACTACAATGTGGAATTTAAATAATCTTAATGATTCTGATTACAGATATTCTCTTGTGCCTCTGAGGCATCCATAGAGGCTGTGTTTAGAGCGAGCATTTTCAGACAGCAGTGACACGAACGTGCTTCCATTATCTTGCCACACAAATCCCTCTGTGTTCTTATTATAATGAAAAAACATGATTCTGTATCGTTGTGAGAATGGTCACATTGAGAGTGAACTATCACTTGAGTAGCAACTGAAATTTTTGAGTGCGTGATGTAGACTCTGTGTCCTTAGAGGAAATGGATTTAATGTTAAACAAGTTTACCTATCAAAATTGTGGGTATTCACTGACTCTTAACAGAACTCAAGGCCATTGCTCCCAACAACTGAATGGGGTTTTACATGGTACCTCAGTTTTTTCAGATAAATACTTCCTATTTGCTGAAACAGCATTTCCTTCACCTAGAGTACTTTGAGTGCTGCACAGAGCCAGGAAATACTGAGGACACGGGAGAGAACTGGACCTTACTTTGGATTAAAAGTACATTTCCCTGTGTCATGAGTTTTGCACAGATATCAAGAAGCTGAATTATAAATGTTAATGTGCTATTTACATTTAACTTTTAATGAGAGTCTAATAAGAGTTGGATATAATATATAAATGCCAACTTATGAATTAAATTCCTGTGTGAACAATTGTTTTGTAACTTAGGCAAAACTTTCAGAGCATAAAACCCACCTTCCCCACCTGCAGGCATCTTTATGAGAAGTTACCAAGATTGAATTGATTTGTAATATTTGCTGTACTGTATCCTAGAGTTGTGACTCTCTAAAATAGTTTTTAGGGTGATCATCCTACTGCGTGCAGTATGACTTTATTTTTAATAGAAATACAGCTGCCTTACACCACCATGCCATGTTTGCACAAAAAAGAGGAGTCCAAAGTGGAAAGAGCAGAGGAGTTTCATATGTAACTAAGAGAAAAAGCAGCACAGCTTTTAGATATTTTTTAAAAAGGGATGTTCATAGTACAAGGACATGTTTTCTGTAAAAGTTAGCTTTTATCTACAAGGTGTTTCCTCCCATTTATGATGAAGGGAAGTTCAACATGATGAATATGCTGATTAATTAATTCCCCAGGGTCATCTCAGAGCGGGGAGGGACTTTGGCTTCACATTTTGCCATGTCCCAAACACAAAGTCAGCGAGAGTAAAAAAGGACACTGTTGCCTTTGCACGTAGAAACACGGCCACTTCTAGTTCCACAGCAGTGCCTCCGCCACGCCAGGTGTGCAAGGAGAGGTTCTGAAATGTCACAAATAGCCTGACATTATCACATTATTACTGCAATGCAAATTCAGGACCAAAAAGACGGTATTTTCTTCCGTGCTGTCAGCCATACCCAGGCTTACCTGGAGGGCTTATCCTGTGAAAAGTGCTCATAACAGTGGCACCTTTCACTGTTTCTTACTCCCCATGTTGTCTCCATCCTTGGAGGGGAATAGACTGGCTTCCGGGAGTGAAGGGTTCACGGGACGGTTCTGCCCCTTGAAGAGGTTCCAGCATTTAATGGTGTTGTTAATAACCAAGACTCATTTATATAGTGCTTCTGTTTTTAAAGTGTGTTTGTAAAGTTTGCCCCATGTGATCTCATTACAAACTTCAGTTGCCAGGCAAGCGTTATGGGTTAGGTAGAGCTGGTATTATGCTGCTCGTTTTAAAGATGAGACAAGTGAGTGTGAGAGAGGTCAACTAATTGGGCTAAGAGCGGAGCTTCTATAAGGGAAGGCTGGGAGAAGGTGTCCCACCTTCTCAGCCTGAGGTGTTCAGTTTCAACAGTCACTGTGCTGTTTACTCCAGACATCACAAATCTTACAAAACAACAGCTTCCAGCCAGAGGGGCTCCTAAATAATGCCTGTTATGCAGGTTGAACCCCACTACAGAGCAAGTGTAGAAGCGGCTTTCAGATGGTGCTAGCTGAAGCTTTGGGGCGTGTGAGATTTAAATCTCTGCTTCTCAGCAGAGGAGCATCTCTGGAGGCCACATTGGCTCTGGAAACCCTCGGAATTTTAAGTCAAAGTCTCCTAACGTAGATCAGTTGGCAAGCGATGATTTTTTGGGGGGGTTCTAGCTCTATTTTATGGTATGGGTAAAAATAAATACAAAGGTAAGAAGTCCAACTTTGACCCTAGCACGGGGTGGAACAGAAGAGACAAAAGACTGAAGCAGATGTTCGGGCAATAATAGCTCCCTGGGGCTTGCAGTTTGTACCAGTAGGACAAAAGCATGTTTTTAGCAAGAAGTAGAGAGCATCCCATGGCACAGCGTGAGTGCACCTGTCCTCTGACAAAGATGGCCTCACTCTGGCTAGGGAGACTAGGTATAGTCCACGTGGCAGTTCAGTTTACTTCAGTGGATAAATGTTTAACACTCTGGGCAAGAAAATGTTCTAGATGCTGTAGAAAGATGGTGAATTAGTTAGGAATTTACTGATGGGTCAGGCGTATTGTATTAGTCAGCTTGGTCACTGCAGCACAACACTGCCCCCCAACTTTAAGGAGGAGAGGTTTAAGGTGCTGATGGTTCCAGCCCAGGTCAGCTGACTTCCAGGCAGAGACAGCAGGCAGAAGGGTGTGACGAGCTCAGCTGCTCAGTTTGTGGCAGACAGCAAGCAGAGCAGGGAAGGAATGCTGGAGTGGAAGCGCCAGGATTGACATGGACCCTAAGACCACCCCTCTGCCACCCACGTGGACCCACCTAGAAGTGTGCCTCTCCGCCCTTGGGCAGAACCCAAAGCCAGTTGAGTTGAAACTGCACACTGCCTGCCACAGTTGTGTGCCTGCTGCAAGCTGGAAGTCGAGCTCACAGTAGCAAAGAATGGCATATATGAGAAGTCCCTGTCCCAGAAGCAGAGTGGTGAGGGCAGGAGGGACAGAACAGAGTGCCGTGGCCGGCTGCGAGGCAGTGAGACAGAGCTCAGGAAAGGAGGAAGCCCTCCGGTTGTGTCTAAGGAGTGGGTGAGAGTCCAGCAAAAGGAGCAGAGGGAGGAAGCGGCGGGGTAAGGAAAGGAAGGATGAGCCTTGAGGTTCAGGCTCACTGTGGGGAGCAGCAGAGGAGCCCTGGGAACAGCTAGTGGGGGGCTCTGCCTTGCTTGAAAGGGAGGAGTTAAGCCAGGCATGGTGTCACATGCCTATAATCCCCGACTTCTGGGGGCCTGAGGCAGAAAGACCGTAAATACCAGGCCAGTCTGGGCAATTTAGTGACTATAGTGAGACCCAGTCTCAAAACAAAACAATTAATAGTCTGGGGGTGGAGTTCAGGGTAAAGGCCATGGGTTCAACCTCCAATGTCACCGGAAAAGAAAGGAATGGAGGAAGGGAGAGGAAATAAGAGGGGGACTTGGCTCCACGGGCAGCTGTAACGTTTCAACAAGAAGATAACATCAGCCGATAGATGTGTTAGACACATGAATCTGTTAGCACTATGAGTGGAAAGAGGGAACAGATCCTGAGTGTGTTGGCAAAGTTTAGCTACAAGGGCCTGGGGACCTGTGAGACATGAAGGAATGAGCTGAGGAATCCAAAGTGTTTCCAAGATGTCACATCTGGGGAGCTGAATGGACACGGGGGCACTGGCCAAGACAGGAACCCAGATTTACAAATAAAACATTTAACTAGTAGCTGTCCTGAACTGTACCCACGTGATACATAATAGACTGAATACCAGACACTTGCCCCTGATTCTGTCGTGCTCACACCCTCAACTCTGCAGAGAGAATGCTGGTGTAAAATAAAACATGCGCACAAGGTCACACGAGTGTGCAGCTGGGACCAGCTTTGCCAGCAGTAGGGAGACCCCTACCGTAATCCAAGGTGGGTAATTCAGGAAAAAATGAAGCACCATCCAGGTGTCTGTGAAAACTGGCCTTAGAAAGGGCAGGAGGGCTACGGACAAAGTGATTCAGTCACGGAAGGAGCAGTGCATAGATGAGTTACCTATTTCCTTTAGTTTTTTTTTTCATTTCAAACAATTTTATTTTATGAAAGGTTCTGAGTTTTGAAATTAGTTATACACGTGCCTTCCCTCCTCCCTCCCCGAGGGGGCATTTCATGAGTGTTTATCTTTTAGATTGCCTTTGTGCGACTGAAATGTTACAGATAACGTAATTTACAAAACACAACACCTCAGCTGTGTTGTTTATTTCATAAGACAGTGTTAATCAGATCGCTAGGCTTTAAAAAAAAAAGCAACTTACTGCTTTGTGCTAAAATCAAACACTGCTTGTATAGTGGAAGGGGAAATGTGGGGTGCAATATTTTATTTGGACTTTCATTGCACAGATCATTGAGGTACAGCAGACTTCATTTTATAGTTTCAACCTTTAGATACGTATTGATGTAGGGCGATTATCCAGAGTGATCCTCCCACGCCTGTACTAGTTAAGATGTTTGTACACAGAATCCTGAAAATACGAGTATTCTACATTTACCTTCACCTTGCATTTTTCTTCTAAATTTTTCCTAAATGAAACTTGTAGCTTGAGTTTTATTTTTATACTTTTTTTTTAAAAAAGAAACTGAATAGAAGAAGAAAAAAACAAGACTGGAAACATCACGCATATTCAGCGGCTTTAATACGTTAAGATTCTAAAATGAAGAAAGTTTACAAAACTGCTTTGATGTCTTCTGTTACAGGCATATTCAAGTTAAAAATGGGCGAATTAAGGAATGATTATTGTTCACGTGAGGACAGTATCCTTGAGCTGGTGTCACTGAGACCTAAGTTACAGATTTCTTATCAGACCTGGGGTTGGCATTGCTGGCTTCTAACTTGCAGGCTGCCCTCTAGTGTTAATCTCAGCACAGCCACTTTTGTTTGGATACCGAGAATAGTGGAAAAAAAATACAGAGAGTATTACTAATCAACAACCAGCCCTGCCCAGCCCACACACTATCCCTAAATACAGATGAGAAGTTAATAGCATATGGTTTGAAACACTGTGAATAAAACAGAACGTGCCCATCACCAATGCCACAGAGGACAGGATGGGGGAAAAGCACACACAGTAGTGACTAAATTGAAAGCTGAATTCTCAAGACAGGTGCCAAAAGTGAAGGCTGTGGGCTACCCAGTTAATTTCACTTTATTTTCTATGCTGTATGTTTTAAAAGCCATATATGTTAAAATAAACTCAGTCTAGATAAGTCTAAAAGACTTTCTTTAATAAGTGTGAATAAAATTACAAGTATCAAAAAAGTAGCTCAGCCACCATGGAGTGTTTGAACAGACATCTCAAAGTTTGTGAGTTCTCGGGAAGACTTTCAAACTTCGATGCGTTTTTTTCTTCATCCAAGCGCTCAAAAGATTATTCTCTGTAAGGAGGAGCACACGGTGCAGCTTAAATTGGTATAAAGTACTTTACTTACAGTCGTGCCAGCATTGGATAAAGAGCAACCAAGCTCTACAGTTTGCATTAAGTGAGGACTCTGCAGTTACTTTTTGAATGTATAGGGCAGGCATTCTCATTGGATTGCGACAGTAACAGGACAGTGAGTCCAGTACATCCAGTTCATAAAAGCAGTGGCTGATAGCAGCTCCACCAAAAAGGTTGGTGGTGGTGACGGTGGTGGTGACGGTGACAGTGACGGTGACGGTGACAGTGACAGTGACGGTGATGGTGATGGTGACGATAATGGTATTTGCGCCAGAGTTTTGAAACTAAGGTTAGGTAGGACATCTAAGACCATATTCATGATAGATATATGCAAAATCCATCTGAAAGTCCAAGTTACGAACAGGACTTCACCTTTTTTCTTGTAAAGGGGAATCATGGTAGAGCATTCAGTGTATGAGCCCTAGAGTTTGCCATTCTGTTGGGATCTTGGGAAAATTGCTCAGTATCTGTGTGCCTAGTTTTCTTCATCTCTAGCATGAAAATACCAAGTACCTACCTGATAAAATGAGATTCTTATGATGCAGTGAAGCAATATGTAACAGAAGGACTGCTGGTGTGTGGCAAACCCTCCATAAAATGAGTCATTATTTTTTGATATCAAGGCCTCCTGGTGAAATGAGATGAATTTAGTGTTTTTGTCACCAGCAGGAAATAGGTTCTTTGCATGCAAGTCAGAACTGAAAAAACAAGGTAATGACAAGATGATAGCGTCCAGATGAGGCATTTGCCTGCTTTTTCCCTGTGTTCTTTTGTGTGCCAGGGCAGGACTTAAAGTAACAGATTGAATACTGTTTATTTATTTTCTGCTGTAGGAAATAATTTATTACGTGCCAGTATTTGTAGAGAGCTAAATTGGATACTACTAAATATTTAAAAAATATTAAATAAGGTATTAGAGGTGAGATACCTGAGTATTGCTACTGTGTTCACTTGCCTTTGGGTTCAGGGTGCAGTCTGCAGCCGGTGTTCCTCAGGCTGGTGTCTCATGCCCTAAGTGATGGTTCTCTGTTCTCTAGGGACGGACATAGAAATGCTGGGGTGATATCATCAAGGGTTTCTTTATTGGGTGAGTTCTGTGAATTCCAGTGTCTAGGGTGTAGGTAGGTAATGTAGTATTTGGAATCTTGATATTCAAGAATTTTCACCAAGATGGCCTAGGTTCTCTGTAAAAGTCTGACTCTTTTTGAGTGTGTCCTGTACGTAGAGCAATCCCATACAGTAAATGTAAATATTATGTACTCCAAATATGTACTAATAAAAATTTTAAAAAAGGAAGCCCCCCAAACCCAGTGTATACATGCAAAAAGTTCAATTTCTACAGTAAAACTTGGTTATATTGCCATTAATTATTTGTAACAATAAACTAAACTGTTAAATGAAATCATTGACTTTAAATACAAACCCTAATGGCTGAACCATTAAACAGCAGAGTGACTGGGCTGGAAAGCAGGTCTCTATTCTGCCATGGCCTTCACCCCTACTTCACTGATGAGGAGAGAGAAATGTCCGCTATGGAAGAAAAGCATGGGCTAAATTGATTGTCACCTCTAAAGCGAGTGAGAGTTAATTCTGGTATTGCCTATTCAAGTTATTTACTCAAGTGGGTAAACTTCTAGATATTTCATGAATGTGTTTTTGCAGTCTAACTGTGCCTCAACAGGCAAAGCTTAATTCACAGGAATAAGGCAGCTGCTGATCAGGGGTTAGGGAACAAGGTGTCTCCAGCTGGGTGATAGGAACCGTCTCCAGCTGGGTGATAGGAAAATTGCATTCATTTGGTATTCACCCAAGGTCAGGACCATCTGACAGCTGTTTGGTGTTTCTTGTGAAATGGACTTGGGCCCTGGCCCGATGCTAGTGGACAGATGTTCACAACACAAAAACCTTCATCAAAATAGGCCTTAATTGGCAGTGTGCTGACAATCTCAACAAACAAGGCAGCAGTGGGCTGGATGGATGGTGACCTCGGCTTCTGCAGCAGGCCCTGTGGAGAAGAAACAGCATTCTCCAAGCAGGGCCTTTGAGTTTCAAGGCTTCCTGATGCAGGAGCTCCAGGAGGCACTTGTTTGTTTGTGTGTGTGCTTGTATGTGTGTACCTCAAAGAAACCTTTCAAGAAGGTAGCGAGTCAGAGGTTGTTTGGATATCACTGACGACCTCGCATCACACCAGACCCTAAAACACAGAATTTTCTTTCCAGCTTTGCTTTCTGCACAGTAGTTGTGAAAACATGTCTCAATAAAAATATTATTACAGGGTACTTTCCTCCAGCTTAACGCGTATACTTTATTTTCTGACTTTAGAAATAGTAACTGGTGATAGCTGCTATATATTTTTGTGGAAATATTTTGCTTAAAGAGGATTTTTGCACTGAAATCACTTTGAAGTGGATATCAGGGGCAAACTGGTTTGACGATGCTCCCTGAATGATAGGGACTTGCACCTACTTGTACAGGCTACAATTAACTGCCTTTGATTTCAACAGTTAAACTGGCTTGAGTGCCTGAGGCACTTTTGAATAGGAATTCTCCCCATTTTTTGTTTTTTTAGTCTCCATTTTGCAAGTTAAGAACTCGCTCTAACTCACTCCTGGCTTATTACTGGTGGAATATATTACCCATCAGTGGACTGATAAGTGATTCTTTCTGAGACAAGGTGTATTTTGCAGTAGGTGATTTCAGACATTTTCATTGATGTGACTGAAGTTCATTGCTTGTTTTTATGAGCTGGGGCCACACACACACAGAAGACCCTCCCTGACTGCAGGCTCGCTAGGAGCCCCATTCCCACACCCGGTCCTTAAAGCACTCTTTCCCCTTCCCTTTCCAGAGATAAAAACCTGGGAAAGAACCATCTTCCACCCAGATCTTTCTGGCACAGTGGCTAAACGCATTCTTCCAATCATTTCTATGGTTGTTCATAAAAAAATGATTATAGATTGGTTGAAGCTTATCATATGGACTGTGAGGGGCCATATGCATATTGAATCATTCAGTCACCCTGGTTCAAAGTCTGTTGAGTTTTTCTCCTAATGTGTGATTCTCGGTTTTAACAGACCACAGCGCACGTCTTCCATTCTCTAGTGTGGCTCCTGCTCCTTTGAATGAAAGGCAGCTCTGACTACAGGAGCCAAGGCTATGCCCAGCAACCAGTGCTGGGCACTATTGAGCCCATTGTTTGCTCCTAGCACTGTGGAGCCAAATCTCATTTGATAGCACAGTGTGTTCTAGGAATCCCACTCCATCAGGACAACAGACCTCCTCTAATGCCTTCCTATTTTCCCCATTTGCTGCTGTCACAGGCAGCGCCACACAGTCCTGCAGCGGGCAATTATCATTCACTTCTCTCCAAGGCTCCACTCTCCCCTATTTTCAAAGGGACCACAAGGCATCAGCTGCCATATTAAACAGACACTAATGACACTGAGTGTGATCAGCCAAAGCGGCGGCGGGGACGGTGTGTTGATGGTTTAATCCCTTTGAGGAGCGGAACTTGGAGTTCAGCAGTGCTCCCACTTCAGCGGTTGCATCCAAGTTGAGAAGAAATTTGGCTAAGATTATCCTTGGTGATTTTCAAGTGCTTACAGGTAATTGAGGTCCTATTTGTGTTTAAAGGAAATACGTTAATAAAAGTTTCCCAACACGGAGCCTTCCAAACAGACCTGAGAGGAAGTTACATAATCTACCAGTTCAGTATACTGTGCATACTGGATTTTGCTCTGTGGTTTTCAAAGCAATTTGGAGACTAGTAATATGGTCTGCTTTCCAACTTGGGAAGCCTGTGGGGGCCCTCAAGATTACTGGGGGGGCACAGCGTGCTCTAGACCCTGGCCACCTCCTCCTGGGCCTTCTCTGCAAGAGACTGCTTTCTTCCACACAGGATCATCATTATTAAGAGTTTATCCTTACACCAGATCCAGTTCTTTTTTTAACTTTCCAGTATATTTTGGCAATGGCTGAATGAAACTGTTTTCATTTTTGTCACATCTGGCAACATTTGAGACCAATTATGAAATGATTTTCTATTGGATTTATAAAATTGCCCCACTACTAACATTTGTTGGAAATGAGTGTGAGTATATATAATGACATATGTAAATAAGCTTTCTAAGAATTGTCCCTACACCAGTTGAAATAGGCCAGAGTCCCCTGGAGTCGGGGAGGCAGGGTACGGATTCAGGCTGTACTTAGGCTACAATTATCACCCTACTCCAGTCCTCAGGTGCTTAACTAAATTGTTCTCTGGCCCTGACCCCTGTGCTGAGGGAAGAATGTCCCTCAGCGCTGAGTGCTGGGGAAGAATGTCCTCTTACTAGACCCAACCCATGGGGATTTCATTTAGCACCAAATCGTAAGTTGACCTAAATGGCGACCAAGTAATCAGTATCGAGCCTTTTTATACACTACCACATTTTAGTGTCATGACCTTCCATGGCACCTGTCTTTATACTCATTCAGAAAAATGTCAGAGGAGTTACATGGATTTTTAAAATATCATTTTGCCCAAATAATGCACTGTTTCATTTTCAGCTTGACAGACTAAAACATGGCAAGGACAAAATCCTCCTTTAAAAAGCAGTGTGAGTATCAGAGGAAGCTCAAGGCCATAGACATTGTGAAATGTGAAGGAGCAGGAAGAAGCCGGGCCAGGGTTCCCCTTGCAGTGTTCTCTGGAGTAATCAGTGATTCATTGAGTGGTGTCAGTGACACTGGGGGTGTGACTGACATGCCAGTGTCTTTTGTCGTTGCTGTTTCTTCAGGTTCATGTACATAACAGCCCTGAGGATCTCCAAGAGGCTCCTGTGACCATCTCAGGAGAATCATAGTCGCAAACACCAGGTAGATGTTCTAAAGCCCGAGCCTGGCAGTCAGAAAATTGACAGCTCCTAACACTTTGAATTGTCAGCTCGGCCAAGCGGATTCCTTAGTGGGATTATTGATGTCCTCATTGTTGTAGCATGTCTCTGCTTAATTGCAAACAGGAGGCTGATAAAACAAGCTGTTACACCTCAGTTCAATACTCAGTCAAAACTTACAGGTGGGTAGGAGGGAAACAACCCCAACACACAAAAGCGCATAGTGGAGAGAACACACAGGCATCCTGTGAGCCAGTGCTTCAGAGAAGCCAGGACTTGGATTCAGAACCAAATTTCACCCTTCACTGCCTGTGTGAGTTCAGGCAAACTCCTTAACTGAAGCTTTTCATCCCCCTTTTGTAAAGTGGAATGGTAGTAACAAACAGTTGCATAAAGTTACCATGAGGGTTCAGTGAGTCAGTGTGTGTAACCGCTGTAGGCACTGGCTGCAGGCTGTCAGTGCTAGATAAGGGTTTCCTGCTTCTGCCCTCTCACATCTTCTGTTCAGGTAAGCATGCTGATCAGAGATGAGCTGTAGGGCATGTGTGCTTGTGTCTTCACGCGCAAGTGCTAGGAGATAGAGTGCAGGAGTGATTTCACACTTGAACTGTAGCAGCAGAATGTTTGGCTCTGCCAAAGACCCACCCGATCCAGCGCTGACAGTCAGCAGAAATCAGCGCCTTGTTGGTGATTGTGAAGAGCATTTCATTTTGGGAGCCTCTCATTCAATGAATCATGCTGAGCATAGTGTTCCTCATGTGGGAGAGGATTAGAGAGCCACACTTTTCTTCTTGACGTTTTTGGCGTGTACCAAATGATGTGCTGTCTGTTCTAACACAGTTGAAAAGCCTGAGTAAACCTAGGGTGGCCTTCTGACTGCACAGTGCAGGACTCTGGCAAGTTACTCAGACTAAAAAGCAGAAAGATGTGCAGTGGAAATGTGCGGACAAATCCTGGGAAGGCTGGTCACTGCAGAAGATTAGATCTGCATTTCTGGGAAAATTATCTTCTTGCTTGTGTTGCGGTTCTTTGGAAAAGCCTGTTAAAAGCAAAGTGTCAAGTTAGGAACCTGTCATGTGCTCTCTGTATCATTAGATACTGTTAACATTCGCACTTTTGAAGTATTATTTCACAGGCCTGGTTTCAGGTTCAAGAACTAAAAGGTGGAAAAATGGTGTCAGATAACCTCAGAGAGGATCACTCTGTAATCGCTTCTTTCCTAAATTAATCCAGACATTGCTGACATTGTGAAATTTGTGATGAACTTTCAGTACAAATGTGCGTTTTGCTTTTAAAATAAAAACCAAGGAAGCTCGGAAAAAGTCATAGAAGGAAACATTAGGGAAGTTAATGATCTCAAGTAATCAGCAGGTATGTGCAACACTTACATTTTGAGATCACTACTTTTTAAAGTGCCTCTAAAAAACAAACTCCTTCCCCATAAGTATCTCTCTGCAGAAAATTTAAAGGGATGCAGTTCCTTATTTTTTAATCTGCATGGAGTTTAGTTCCATTACCAACTTAAAATGCTCATTTAGAAGTCTTGTAAACAATGGGGCCAGTGCACGTGGGTCACACGTAAGTGAATTCAGGGAGTGCTGTGACCAGCTGCACGGGTAGCACTTAACCTTTGACAGAGTTGCTCGTGATGCTGCATTGGTAGAGCAGTCTGATTATTGTTTGTACATTCCTACGTTATACTTCTGAAAAGTATGACGTAAACTTCTTATGAATGATGTGCAGGAAACGTGTGAATTTTGTGTCAGTGGTGTGCGGTATTTCTGTGATTACCAGAGAAGTACTTGGATGGCAATTCCGTTAACCATAATTGGACATTTATGCCTCATTAGAAAAGAATAGTTTAACACTTACAAATAAAATCATTTTATTTCTTGCTTTCCCACCCCTGCTCATGTTGTATTTCTCTCACCTATAACAGTAGAGATGGAAAAAAGTTAGCTTTCCTCCCTCACATCCGGAAGTTCCAGTTGGAGCTGCCTCCATGCCAGTCTTCATCCTCCCCTTCGTATGCCAGGGTCACCAGGCTCTTACAGTAGTCTGGTCTTCTGCATGTGATACACGATCCTAGTCAAGATCCTTCTGCATTTCAGCTCCCCTGGCTGAGTGCCCCTGTCCCAATATCTGAGTCCCATTTTAAGGGGAGCTCCTCATACTCCCAGAGAAATTTTTATTTCTTAATTCATTCCTAAAATGTAGAAGTTTATACAAGCTGATAAAGTAATCTCTTACTTGGTCATTGGCTGTGTCAAGGGAATTTAGTATGTGTTTCCCCCCTTAATTTTCAGAGATACAAAGAAATGATTTATCAAGTCTATTTTATTGTCTGTTTATAATGATTTTGATTTTCAGTTGATTCATCAGAGACCCTGAAAGTACTTACTTGGTTTTTCCCTCGGCTGACACTGGGAAACTTCACATTAGTAGTTTAGAGCACTGTATCTACATGATTGGGCTCCGTGTCTTCAATGGTTCTTTTTAGAAGTAGAAGATATAGACAGGAGGCCAAGACTGCCCCAGTATTTCTTTAGTTTCTAAGACAGCATTGATTTAAGCACGGAGACTCATATTTTTGTGGATAATGGTAAAATTATTTTGGTTATCTATTAAGGCTTATAGAATGGGATTGTGGAGAGCACTGCAGCTTTAAGGTACACGGATACCATCCAATTAGAGAGAATAAAGTTGTCTTCATATCTCTTCTGCTGACTTGGTATCATCTGTGGGCAAGTGTTTCTTGATTTCAGTGTTCTTGTTGAAAAGATTTTTTTTGAAGCATATCTTAAACTCATCAGCTGAAGAAGCTACATCATTGAAAAGTGTACTATGTAAGCATAACTTTCCCCTGATGTACAACATTATCTTTGCATGTTATAAATTGGAGAAAGCTCTGAGTTGAACACAAATACTGGGGAGGCCTATTTTATGGTCGTTTATTAAATGTCCTGAGATAAGCCACCCATAAGGACATTCTTAAACCCAAGCAGGAGTTTAGATCTTTCTGCCATGCCTGACCCTCAAGGCTAGTTTTCTGCTTCACAGTGACACAAAATATAATACTCCGCGAGACGCACCATGAGCCTCCAGAGCCATCGCTCAGCTGCCTTGGATGTGGCAGCTAAGTACCTGTGCCAGTTCTTCTGGAGAGCAAGATGTAAGGTCCATAAATCAAATCTTAAGAAAAGAAAACTGTCAAGGAGGGTGAAGGTGTCATAACTGGCCCTAGCTGTTTGGTGGGGCCCTGCTGTGTTACTTCCCACAGAGCTTTGAGGCCTGTTAAATAACAGTCTTCCCTGTGGGGACTGGACCATTCAGTCCGAGGACTGCCAGACAACCCTGTTTGCAGGTGTGAGTCTTAAGTGGCAGGACAGATGATCTCACACAGTAAGCACGACACCATGGGGCCACAGTCCCGTAGCACAAAAGGTGTGTCCAGGGATAAGATTCAGCACTTTGGAAAATGGCATCAATTTGCAGCCCCTAAGAGCACTTTAGCTCATCTGAAAGTGTAGCTTACATATTGCAAGGCTCTGAGTATAATACACTTTAATTAACAGTGCTGATCATATTCTGTCCTTATTTGCAGAATGCTTTACATTCACTGGTGTTGACTCAGGGGATCATTTGACTTCTTAATAAAAGTATCAGATGTATAATAATTTACATCATTGGATTTTCTCCTCTGGTTTAGATCCAAAGACATTATTAGCCAAGCTTAATGATTGCTTGTTAGTAATACTGTTATGAAATAAAGGTTCTATTGTAGAGGCTTCTTTAATACATAAAACAAAGGCCTTTTCTTAATCAACATATTACTTAAGAGAATATTAATCAAATAGTTTAGTAAGGAAGGAAAATGATAAATTCTCTTTTTGCCTTAAGAATATATAAAACCAGTAACTTTGGATAATAATTCTTTTGGCCTCTTGAATTCTTTAGGAGTGAATATCATAATGTTTAATTATTAAAAAATAAACAAAATGTAGTTTGAAAACATTCTGAGGGCTTAGTACACACAGGTTAGCAATCCGATTAGGATGACCTGGAAGAAAAAGATGAAAGCAAATATTTCCATAAAATTGGATATGAGGTTTTTCAGCCACATCAATGACACACCTCCTTCGGACACTTAATTCATGTGCCTGTGCTATTATCTACCATTTCTTTAATGGTAGTAGATAAAAAGGAAGATTTTTAAAGGCTAATAGATTTTTAAAAACCTCTTTAAAGTCTTTTTAGAGTAGCAGGAAAAACTGATTCAAAGGCAGTGAGCAAAGTGGATGACTTAATGGAAATCAGGCAAGAGGCTAAGGAAAAAAATAGGTTTGGAACCTAAAATAAATTGAATATATAACACCTCTCCATTTTGTTCTCTTTCCTTTTTGTTTTTCATGAGAATTCATTATTTATGGAAAAGTCAGTTGGTTGCTTATCGGGCTGAAGCTTGTGTTTGCTCAGACAAGCGATAATGAGCAATAAAAAGAGGTGGGAATGGCTAGTGAGAGGAGACAAAGTGGGTGGGTAATACACGCACTGTATGCTGGTTTACTGGATCTGAGTTTCAAAAGGTCCGATTCCCCCATGTGTTCTTATGTTAATTGGAGGGGGGTTAGGATAAGGATCTATAATGAGTATAGGGGCTTCCCAAGCAATCTGCTTGTCCCAGGGAAGAGCTCCCAGTAATTACCTAGCTACATCCCCAGAGTCCTGTTGACAAGTGATCTAAAGCCTTGTTCCTGGGCCAGCAGCATCTGCATTACCTAAAAGCTTATTAGAAATGCAGATGCTAAGGCATATTGCAGGGGTAGAATCTGCATATTAACATGATCTTCAGGCGATTGGCGTATATGATAATGTTTGAGAGGCGTAAGTTAGGTTGAAAGGGACATGGGCATGACATGGAGGGACACAGAGTTGGCGTGGAAAATGGGGTTATCTTCGGAAAGCAGGAGCAGACTATTTTTAGCTAGTGAGCTAACTACATTGTAGCCCTGTGAGGGCATTTGTTAGTAGTTTATCTTTCAAGATACAAAGCAACTAGAGTGTCTCTGGGAAGTTAATTATCTGGACCTTGACTTACTTCTGACTCCACTAACGGGGAACTCAGTATTTGCCTAATAGCCTCAAGGCCATATGAGCAAATGCAACTTGAGGTCAAAAAGCTGGGTGATGCCAATGCAACTTGAGGTCAAAAAGGTGGGTGAAGCCAAGAATGATCTTGATCTCAGTGGCATTTCGAATTATGTTTAAAACCAGGTTTTAGGGTTTCAACAACAGTAAACCCTGATGCTGCTTGTGGGATTCCAGCGCATATTTATTGTTGGATGATTTATCATTCTATTAAAGCTTCTTGTTTCCAAAATGTTTTACAGCCCTTTAAAAAAATCATAACAACCCCGTGAAACAGCTCAAGGCTGTGTTCCCTTAACACCAAGAGGGAAACGAGGATTTCTGCCATTGCACCTGCAGAGGTATGATGGGCGACAGAACAGGGTAAGGCCAGGAAGATGCGAGGCTACAAAGACAGCTGTCTGAAAAGCAGACTGAGCCTCTTCTGGATGGGCCCTCTAAACCTGAACCACATCTGAATGGTCATCTCTTGCCTTCACTTTCTCGCTCTGGGCTGCCATTTCCCAAAGTAACCAAGCCCATTTCCATGGTATATGAATGAATAAGCTGCTGTCTCCTTCCGAGTTGCTTGTAATAGTAAGATGTTTCTGCCACTTCACCTTTTTTGCCAAAGTTTAAAAAGCAGTAAATACCAACCTAGAAAAACATTGACTTGGAATGGTGAGATCACAATGCCTATCTTTGTCCTTTTTGATATAATGATCTCAGTTCTGAACTTTGGCAGGCAGGCATGGGAGACGTCATCTGAGAAGTACACAAGGAAACTAACTGCATTCAGGCATGGACCTTGCACCCATGAGCCAGGCCCAGTGTCAAGAAAGAGGATCAGGAAGGAAAGGAGCTTTGACTAGGAAAGAGCCACACATACTGGCCAGGGTTGGACTGAGTGCTTTCTATTTCCTAGAAACAGTAAAAAGCAGAAATGTAAGCATATTGTTAGAAAAATGACTAAAGTTTATTCCCATCTTTTCCAGTGCTCGGGTTATTTCTTGGAAACATTAAGGGCCAAAGGAAGTCCTATTTCTTATTGCATTTTATGTGCATGAGAAATGTAACAAAGAACATGAATGGCCGTATAATCAAAGACAATACAAATGTTATTTTAAGAGTTGCCCAAAAGATCACAGAACCTAAAGGAGAAGTGAAAGAAAAGAGACAAATGCAAAGTCTCCTGCAAAAGTGGAAAAGGCTAGTTCCGTCCTGAGTTTAACCACCATGGAGACTTAATCAGGAGTATATTATCCACACACATCTGCTGGTCTTATCGAACTGTCCTTTTTACTTTTCTTCTGCCAGCACAAACTTGTGTCAGCATGTGGGAGTGTTATTTCTACTACCTAATCTGCACTAAACAGCCCTGGAAGGTCAGGAAACTAGTCAGATTATAAACCTTTGGAGACAAATAGTCATCACGTGTTGATCAGTCTTGACGCTCTTTGAACAGAAAAATGGAATTCTTGGTCTTATTTAACAGATAACAAGTCTAGGTATTAAGGAGAAAAGCTCTAGTTATTAACCTATATTTCTTTGCAGCCAAGGGTAAAGTTTCAAGAGTGATGACAATATTTTAGGAAGAAAAAGGTATGTTCCACAGAAGGTACAACGAGAGAAAAACAAAAGATTAAGCTGTTCCTGCAGTTTTGAAGAACATCCTAGACAAGAGGAGAGTGGTTTCAAATGCCGAGAAACTTTTCTGAACTGGGTTGGGTTGTCATTGGCTTTATGCAGGATATGGGGGTGGAAGACATTTGCTGAACCAGAGGCCCTTCTAAAACATTTTCATTGAGTACATTTCATTGAGTACAATTTAGTTATAAAATGGAAAGGTACCTCTTCTGTGACTTGGAGGAATCCAGTTAGGAGGAATCCAGTTATTGTCCTAAAGCAGGCAAATCATTCCTTCCCATAATAATTAAAAGATGACATCGACATGTTGAAAAAGAAGAGCACTCGTGTGTGTGCGCACGCGCATGTGTGTGTTCCTGTGAGTGAGTGTGTGTGTGTGTGTGTGTGTGTGTGTGTATTTTGAAGGGAGCTTCAACTCTACAGTGTACTATTTGGGCTTTGTGAGTATTGAGATAAACTGACATTATGAATACAGAATCTCAGCAATACAGACGGGAAATAACGCTGTCTCCAAAATAACAACGGGCTGGTTTCAGGGCAAGCGTTGAGGTGTGCCCCGCTGCAACCGTGTGTAGAAGCGAAGGAAGCGAATGCACAGAGGAGCGAACAGTGCAGCTGTGTGTAGAAGCCTCCGGCCCCTGCACCCTCACTCAGGTGCCATCTGCTACAGTCACTTTGTTTCCCCGCATTGGACACTGGAACCAGTTTATTCCAGGTTTAAAATGATGGTGACACTCCCAGATTTCCCTGATTTACTACTTTCTCCAAATGGTCAAACTTTACCTTCAGAGATATCTAAATTCTCTTGGAATCCTAAAATTTTGGACTTTTTTTGGTTTAACTTACCTTCTTTGATGCACTAGATGTGTAAAGTCAGGTTTTAAATTTTTTATTGTTTTATTTTTAGTCGGGGATTGAACTCACAACCAGACGCTTTCAGGGCAGGCACTTATGCCACTGAGCTAAATTCCCAGCCCAGTCAGGTTATTTTTCAATTCTCTACAATGTGAAATAAAAGAGGGGAAAAAATAAATGTGTTCTGGACCTTGTTAATGAACAATTGAAGGACATTCAAGATCTTTTTTAAAGGTTATTAAAAATGAGATATGTATGTACAGAGTTTGAGGATGCATCTTATGGGAAAAAATAAAGCACAGTAGACCAGTGAAGTGGAAAAGGTAATGCTGAGGTCCTGAACAAGATATTTTAATTGCTCAAAGTATTCAGATACCTGACTTACATACACTCCAAAACATTACGGCTATGGTTCCTAGAATTTGACATAATCTGATAACTGTAAAGTACACTACCTGTAAACAATATAAAAAATGATTATCTTGGACTCTTTATGCAAAATCTTGAAAAAATTCCACAGTAATTCCTCTATTGTATCTCAAATAAAGAAGGAATAGAGAAACTTAATCCTTGGTGGTTCTTCAGGCTGTGCTGCCTATGGCAGGGACTGAGTCCTTAGGTTACAAGAGGAGAATGAATGGATAGCTCTCAGCACACATGGCTTGATATACTATGTCCCTTTGTAGTGGGACTTCTAACTGATACGAAAAGCATCATAATGAACTTCCGGTTTGCTTTTGCCCTGAAAACCCAGTCATGGGTAAGATGTTACTAAGGTCACGCTTACCTACTAGCGTTTGAATTTGTAATGACAATAATGCAAGCTTTGTACTGACAGAATGAACTCAGAGGAGGTGGCCTCTGATCCTAGGAACATGCCAAATAATTAACCCTTTATTTTGTCATGTAAGTTTGGGGTTGCTCCAACTGGCTTTCAACTGTCATTGCATGGCAAGTAATCATTTCAAAACTAAAAAGTTTGGTGATGCTACACTCATCCGTAATATGACTACTGAATGCTAATAAAATCAGTTGAGGTAGAGACCAGTGGTGTTAACTTGCATCTGGTAGGATTTTCAGTGTTTAGAATTCACTGGACACACTGATCATCAGCAGTCTGTATCCTGTGTAATCATGGACCAGCAGCGATGCAGCTGTCTCTGTGTTCTCCCTGCACCCCACTGTGCGCACCCTTCAGCACTGACCCTCATGAATGTTATCAAGCGCTTGCAGCCTGAGAAAGACGCCATCCAGATTTGACATTTGCCCCAAATAGTATCAAACACAGCAGAACAATCTCCTTTGTAAATCTTTTATGTATTATTATGATTGTGAGTTTTATTGTCTTGGGATAATTCGACAGCTTTGACATCAGTTCAGTGCTGCTAATAGAAAATATTATGCAAGACTTTTTCCTGTCTGTTTTCAGCCATGTGGAAATACACTGTCATCTTAAGTGCCAAAAGATCTGAAGGAGAAGCTGCTGGCAGGTATTGGTGCCAGTCAGTGGAGAATAAACTGCCAAGGAAGACACTGGAGTGAAAAATGATAGTTTAGGCCAATTTTTTTTCTCCTTTGCTCTTGAAATGAGGTCCCTAACATTTGCATACATACAACATCAGTCTGTATGAGAAATGTGGGTACCTGCTAACAAGCAAACAGGAAATCTTGGGGCAACACTCTATCCCCTCTTTATCTTGCCAGCTTCATACACACCCCTTTGTCTTGTCCTGTGACGTGGAAACCATAGGGGAATTTATTTCTTCTAGGTATCAAGTGCAGCAAAGAGCCAGGCCCTCCCAGGAGGCGTATGTAAAATGGAAGATACAGTGACACGGGGGGGGGGGGTGTTTGCAGGTGTCTGAGGCAGAGCCCATGCAGGGAAGGGTGCCTCTGAGCAGGGGAAGGCCACACAGCAGCGTGGCCGGAAGAGCCTTCTGCCGTGTGCTTGAACATAAGCTCATAGCGATGACCGGGTTTGGTCTGACTTGCACGTACTGTAATATTTTCTCACCTATGTTTGGTTAAAATGGGAATTTGAAATGATTTTGAATCAAAAGCATGAAACTGGGTAATTTTCCCACTAAAAACGAGATGTATTTTAGTGTCACAATAATGGCATGCCTTGAAAACAATGACTATTTGAGTCCTATCTCATTATCTGAAGAAAATAGACTGCGTATACAAAGAGCTATCTTTTATGTAACCAAGAAGTTACAGAATCAGAAAAGAAGTTTTATTGAGGTTGTGCAGTGTAGTACAAGAAAATGAACAAGATAAAATGAACTTAGAAAGGAAAACAAACAAAAAACAGTGAGATCAGAACACTTGCCTGCCGGGCTTGGTGGCACATGCTTGTAATCAGCCCTCTGCATGGTTTAAGTAGGTGGATTGTAAGCTAAAGGCCAGCCTGGATGAGGCGAGCTTGTAGCATAATGAAACCCTGTCTCAAAAAACACCATCACCATCAAAAACGGCACTCCCTTCCTCAGCAATGTCCAAATTAACCAGACAAGGCAATGTGATGCATTCTATGTCTAGTGACAGTATAAGGTACATTAGGAAGAATGATAAACATGGACCAATGACGTAAATCATTAAAAGTTTAGATAAGAAATGTTATTTTATATTTAATTTTTCAGAGGTGTTTAAGATATTTCATATTTAGTTATTATCTGTCTTTAACCAGACCAGAAGTAAAATAATAACTAAATACGAAGTATCTTAAACATCCCCTGAAAAATAATTTAACCTGAGTATTTACCACTGATGGAAATATTGTGAACCATTCTAGTGGTGAAATAAAGTTATTGAAGGAGTCGCATCAGTTTTTCAATAGAATTTTGTGTGATTGAAGTGGAATTAATCAGGCAAAAATTAAAAGCTGCACATGTCAATGCTGGAGGAATTATAAACATGCATTTCAAAGAAAGCGCAGCATCACCCTGCAAGAATACCAGGAGCCTTTGTGTGAAGATCAGCCGAGGAGCACGGTAGCGGCTCCACACGCCATCCAGCAGCCGCAAGAGGGTTCTCGCAAGGCCTGACTCTTGGGGATTTGTTTTATTCTCAGATTGCAAAGCAGGGCAAGTACTTTCATAGTACGGCACGTTATGTGCACACTCCAAAGTCTACAGAGCTTAAACTACCTTAGAATTAGGAATACGTGACACACATTTTAGGAAGAAAGCTACAAAACTAAAACAACAAAAACATTACAAAAACAGCCCACTATGCCCTCAGCTTTAGGAGGGAGGACTGCAGGCAGTGTGATGCCTGCCCAGAAAATTACAGCCAAAACCTGGTTGTAAAAACTTGTGCTAGAGGAAAAAGTGATGCTTGATGGAACTTCCAGAGGTGGGGTTTTGGGTTATGGATAGGATAGGATAGGATAGGATAGGATAGGATAGGATAGGATAGGATAGGATAGGATAGAAGTTTAGAGATTTTGTGCATAATAGAGAAAATTTGCTTGATTGCAGAACACATGACAAATAATATTTTCTTAATTGCAGTGAATGACTTTCATTGAAAAATATGGTCAACTGTAGGAATGTACCAATAACAAAAAGATATTAGTTAATGAAATATACAAAGACCAAAAAATATGAAAGAAAATTCTGCAAAATATATATACATCACCATGGTAATGGTGTGTCTCTACAGTGGGGTGACTCGGAGTATTATAGGGTAAAATGGCACAAGGATTGGGTGATACTCAAGTGGGACTTCAGCTTGGTCTGTGATTTCTTTATGTCATGTCACCATGTTTTCTGTGTGTAGTTTAAGTATTTAAAAAGCAGCTATTAAAATGATTCAGACACAGTCAAATGAAGTAGCAGATAAAAATATTACCAATTATCTCTGAAAGCAAGACATAACTAACAACACTAACTGAAATTCTGATTATCAGACCTATGATGAGCACAGGTGTTGTTTTTCTTTAGCACAAGAGATGTTAATGTGTGAATCAGTTTTTCTGAACCCAAACCTGAGAGCTGAGGTTTAGTTGCCATGTTGTCATTTTTGCAATAAATAAATCAGATTGGAGTTGCAGTGTGGTCACTCTTTCTTTTCTTAAAGGTTCACCACCACTGCCCGGAAGTAATTTGTTAGCCTCCTCCTACTTTAAGTGATGGTTCCATAGTGTATGAACTTGACATCTCAGGACACTAAATGGCTTTATATGTTAGCTATCCAAGTTAGTACTTCAGAATATCTGTGATCATCAGAAAGAGAAAATTAATAATTAAAATGTCTAGCAACAAATTATTTTGAGTAAATCAAAATACTTTTAAAAGATAAAAAAAAGGCCTGTTACTATACTGAAAAAAAAAAAAACCTCAAACCATCAAGCTCATATAGGCAGGTAAGAGGTATACTTTCTTCATGCCTAAGGGCAGTAGATTATTGCTCACACAAAGCATTTGATTCAAGTGTTATGTTGTCATTTTGTTTGTATTTCAGCACTGGACATTGAACTCAGGACTTTCTCACTGAGCTACATTCCCAACTGGATTTATGTATTTATTTATTTAGATTTTGAAACAAGACCTTACTAAGTCACTAAACTTCCCAGACTTGGCGTGAACTTGGGGTGCTTCTTGCCCAGCCTCCCACAGTGCTGGTGTTACAGATGTGTGCCACCGTACCAAGCTTTGGCCCAAGTTTTAAATGCAGATGAAGCTGTTTGGCTTGTGTGACCTGCCTACATTTATCTTCTGTATCCTTACTCATAAACCTTTGTGGATTTTCCCTGTGTCTTTCCTATTACTGTGTTTCTCTTTCTTTCTAAGAGTGTTTAAATTCCTGAGATGAAAATACTACTGCTCCTTTTAATAGCAGTGAGCATAGCAACCAACATTTATTTAATGCTTGGCATTTGTTTACTTAATCTTGGCAGCAATCCTAAAGGCACAAGTTACTATTATCTATTGAAGAGAATTTGAGGATTGAGGAATTTTTTCCTTGGAAATTGTCAAGGTTAGTAGATCAGGCTTAAATCAGACTGATGCCAAATCCCAGATCTGGTCTCCAGGGAGTCCTCACATAGCAGCTACCCAGTGGCACGGATGCACCAGGTCATCCTCCCCAACATGCGTCCAGAGCGTGTTTGTGTATGAAGTATCTCTGTGTGTGTGCAAGTCACTTAACCTCTGGAAGACTGAGGTGCAGGGTTACACGGACTCCAAACCCTCCCGCGTGTAACCTTTCTATGACTGTGTTTGCTATCGTCGCCCTGTTCTCAGGTATCCCTGTGTGCTGTGGTTTGCTGTCCACAGAGCCGTGTGCGTGTGCACATGCGCGTGTGCCTGTGTGTGACTGCTGCAAATGCTCACCTGCCAGCTGCTGCTAAAGCTGCTGCTCGCCCAGGTGGGTGTTGCAGACACGGAGCTGCTCTTACTGTAGACTCGATTTTAAAGAACACCTATTCTTTCTGTTCATGCACACTAATACATTGTCCATCTTGCCTTTCCTAATAGCCCATGAGTCTTGAACTTGGAACCAGCAAACTACTGCTTTTGTAAAGCACAAAGGAACACCAGTTTGGGTTTTTTTTTTAATCACAGGAGAGCTGAATAAAAACCCATCCGGCCATTCAGAGGCTGCGTGTATTGTGCAGCTGCCCCTTGACTGCCGAGAACATCGCGCTGTGGACAATGCAGTACCTGAAGGAGACGCAACTATTCAGGCCTTGCGGAACCTGGGACTGTTGCCAGCATACTGTGTGGAAGATGAGGGCCTTTTTCTGTGGGTCAGACCCTGATAAGCATATTGCAGTTTGGTGGTTTCTGTTGTTTGCTTGCCAGCACTGGTTTCACAGTTTTATTACAATGATGTCTTCCCAACATGCTGGTACTCAGGGAATTTTTTTTTTTCCTGTTTTGGTCCCACCTCTGTGATATGTACAGACTTTGATCGGTCATAGTACACTCATAGTTAGCAGTGCATCACCGTGTGGACTGAGTTCCCATGACTCTGGCTCCCCAGGACAATATCTCTTTCTTCACCAAGCTGATGGTAAATATCTGGTCAGCCTCATCTATTTAAAACCAGCCAAGCAAGAAGCCTAGTTCTGGGGAGAGGATTCTTCGTTTGTAAGTAAACAATGGACTCTGCTCTTCCTTACTAAAATTAAATTCCAATCACTCTTAAAATAATACCAAAGGCCTAATTTAGCTCCAGCGTGAGGGTAGTGATGGCTGTTATTTCACCTCTGTGTCTAACTTCTGATTTCATAATTGACGGTTCCTCTGTAAAGAAAATCAGGTTTCTGACAAGTACAGCTGGGTAAACCAGAAGCCAGGTGGGCATCTTTATCTGAAACCATTTCCTTCTGAGTAAATAAGCTTGAGTTGATTGAATGATTTGGGATTGGTGTTTAACTGTGTTTAGTTAGTTTTTCTTTTTAATGCTTAAAAACTGATGCCTGGCACATTGACACATTCTGGTAATTGCAGCTACTGGTGAGGCTGAGATGGGAGGGTCACTTACACTGGTGTGTTGATTAGTAGCTTGGAGGACGTAGACCCCAGGCTGGACCTCAGGCTAGATAGTGGACACCATCTGGGGAAAACAAAAACAGAACCCTTAAGCGAGACTGCTATGCACCGGCTGGACACTGGGCTAAGGGTGTAGTTCAGCGGCGGAGCACTTGCCCGGCATGGTGAGGCCCTTGATTCAATCCCAAGCACAAGTAATAATAACAAAATATAAGCAAAAGAGTAAAACTGGGCCTTTGCTCTATATTTCCTGCCTCCCGTGAGCTTAGCCTTAGCCCCACTTTCAGGGTGTGTCAGAAGCCCCAGCATGAATGACACGGTGTTGATGGTGGTGTTTCTGGCTCCTACGGCTCACTATCTCCCTAAGGTGGACTTCAGCCTTGCTGCCCTCAGTGTACATTTCTGGCTAACGTCTGAGCCACATCAGCCTCACAGCCCCATATTTACTGTTGGCTACAAAGTCAGTGTAACTGTGATAGAAGCCTGATCACTGTTGCTAATCATTCATAATCCAGAGATCACGTGACTTCCAAGAAGCTCCTGCTGCTCGTTCATCCACGCTCACATGAAGCTCTTGATGTCGCCACGTGCCCTGCCCATCCCTGCACTTTCCATTCCTCTCCACCCGAGTCCGTTCTGTCCTCTCTCCTGATCTGCTGCACAGCCGGCTTGGTGACTGTGCAGGACTTGCGTTGTTCTCTACCTGGCTCCCTGGTTCCTCGGCAGGTTAAGGACCTTCTTGGTTGCTCTAATTCCAGCTTCCCCATTACAACCATCCCCGTGACCCCCAGCTTCCCCATTACAACCATCCCCGTGACCCGACTTCCTCCTCTCCTATTGGGTTTCTGGCTCTCCAAGCTTCTCTCTCCTTCTTTCCCTCAGGTCACCCTAGTCACTGCTCCCAAAAGACGCCTGCCATTGTATATAAAAGGATGTGTCTTTATATTATGCTGAATGCTTTTCTCCCCCAGGCTGAGTGGCTTGATTTTCATGTATACAGGAGTGAAAAAGCATCCTTTCTTATATTTCAATTAGCAAAAAGCCTAGATTTTGAATTTTTTAGTTGTACTTTACTGTTATTTCTCTGGTCCAGTTTCTGTAATCCTAGAAAAACTTTCTGTAGTAAAAGTGGAAAACTTTCCTGTTTTCAGTCATAAACTCAATAACTGTGCTAAGTACTGGCTGTCCAGTGGTAGATAAAAAGTTGTTTGCTGGGCATGGTGGCACATGCCTGTAATCTCAGCACTCAGGTGACTGAGGCAGGAGGATCTCTGTGAGTTAAGAGACCAGCGTGGGTTACAAAGTGAGCTCAAGGAGAGCCTGAACTGCATAGTGAGACTCTGACTCAAAAAGAAAACAAAAATGATGTGAGGTTTCCTGGCTTACGACCTAGGGGGGACAGACACAAATTCAGCCTGTGAGTGTGCACGAGCACTGACCCCCTCCAGTGGTGTCACCAGTGAAGGGCAAGAGTAGGGTGCATTAAAAAGAGAGTTGTGTCCAAGAGCAGGTAACCTGTGAGCTCAGGATTGGCATTGGGTAGGGGGGCAGCGAGGAAGATCAGTTCCAGGAGAGAAAGGGCTCTGGGTCATTGAGGACACAAGGCAGTCATCTGGGAGGTGGTGGAAGAGGGCACATGGGCGGTCCAGGCCAAACATCAGGGCCTAATGTCAGGGCCACGGATCTCATAGAAACCTGTGTCACTCTAAGTGCACTGGAGGCAGCAGCAAGACCTGACTTGCACTTCCCTAAGTGAAGCAAAATCGTGGCGGTAAGATGAAGCTCGTTAAATTTAGGAACAATCCACAAAACTTGCTGGGGCAAAGCCACTGGGGTCAGTAGATGGTGTCTGATGACCTTTGTGAAAGTGGTGATGGAGAAGTCCCAAGAGGAGGGTAAATGAGAACCTAGCAGCTAGTACAGGTCTACCCACCTTCGCAGATTCTGAGTAAGGAAGGAAAAGACTTAGCTTTCCATGGGAAGAAACATGGAGAGACAGGAGACAGGCTTATTTATAGGAATATCAGCGAACCCACATGGCTGCACCGGCACCCAGGAAAGGATGGGGTGGCCACTCTCGGGGAGGCTGGGGTGCAGAGGATGGTGAGGGGCCAGCACAGGTGGGTGTGAAGAGCAGGGTGAGGAGGTGGAGAGGTGGGCCTTTGTTCTGCGCCCTGGTAGAAGCGTGATCTCTGCTGGAGGAAGAAAGGCTTTGAAGAGTATGGGGTTAGAATCCTCACTGCCTCGGGTGCTAGAGAAGGGCTGCTTTCTAGCAGAAGAGAGGACCAAGGAGCAGGTAGCAGCTTTGGTAAGTCTGTTTGGCAGCCCTCCCTACCTCCTCTGTACCATTTTCCTGCAGCAGAGACACTTGGCTCCAGAGAAAAAAGTGCTGATATGTTTTGGAAAGATTTTCAATAACAAGGGCTTTCTAAATAACTTCCAGCTTAACGAGGAAATCATTCACCCAGAGTACCCGTCCCCCAAGTATTCCAGTTAGTCAAAGTTTTACTGAAACATGTCAGCACTGAAAAATGCAGAAGGCAACTAAGTAGGTCCAACTAAAAAGGCATAAGAAATTCCACATCTGCACAAAGAGCAACAGTGTGGGTTTCTTCAGCTGCCAGCCGATTCAGACCTGCCTTGACAATACACAGGAGCCCCTGGTAAGAAAGAGGGAAAACAAAGGAGGTCTGTAGCAGAGTAGAAAAGGCGGCCCTTTCTGAAGAGTTCAGGACACACATGCTTATTGATGTGTACACAACATTTTGAAATGTTAATATAGAAATTAATCAGTAGCCTTGCATAGTTTGAATTAACAGCCACCCGTCTTATGCAGCCACAGCAAAACCAAATAGGTGTCTTAGATTTCTTTTATAACAACTCTAAGAATCCAGACATGCACAGGGCCACAATGAGGTGTATTTGTGAGCAGTTAGCAGAGGGCAGGGAGAAACCTGATCCTGCACTTTGTAAATTATGAACTGTTTACACCTGTCATCTCTGTCTGGCTCCCTGTTAATGATACTTTAACAAATGGCTCGTGTGAGAAAAAATGCTAAGAGCCAGAGCTTTCAAAGTAAAAGCATTGCTATTGACGTCCCTTGGAGCTCCAGAGGAAAACTAACAAAGCACTGTGACTTAGGTAAAGTATTTTGCCACCAGGTTTGGGGGATTTGTAGAAAAGTGGCCTTGGAACTGTCTCCAGGTGAGTAGCAGGAGTTTAACACCGGCAGTTTCGCATGCAGGTTATATTATTCAGGGGGACCCAGATGTCTGAGGAGGCTAACCACCCCCATCGCACAAGTCCCAATCAGAAAAGGGCAATCAGAAAAGGGCAATATTTATCACTTCCTATTAGAATCAGCGACATACCCTCCTGGTTCACAAAATTCTGTGAAGAATTGTGTTTTTAGACTTGGTTCATCTTTTCTCTACTTCAACCTCCCCATTCTCACCTTCAGTCTCTAGCGCAATGCCTCATGTAAATTAATTGACATTTCTTGAATGTTTAATAAATTCATGATTAGGGAAATGCCTGTGATTAGAGACAAGGTAGTAGTGAAGAAGGGCATTGGAGTCAGGTTGCCCTGGGTTCAAACCCCCGTTCCCCCATTTTTTAGTTAGTTTGATCTTGGAAGTCCCCTCATTTGCAAAATGGGGTTAATTATAGCATGTATCCAAGGCGTTCTGAAGCTTAAATGAGTCATTACACATCAAGAGTTAGATCTGAGTCCAGCACATGGTAAACATTTATTAAATATTATTTGCAAAAATAAATTTCTCTCAGGCAGACAGAGATCATCTCAAAAATACTACCTAAAATAAAGGCAAGCAGGTATTTTTGATCACTGACTAATAAGGCTATACAACGTGTGCTTTTCAGTGGTATGTTTTTAAAGTTAAAAACTTTAGCTAAATACATTTTTGTCTCTCAGAGTCCAAAGGGCTTTAAATAAAATTGTATGCATTTTTATTTTTCAAAATACCCTCAAGATCTAGTATGACTCTTTTAAAAAATAAATTAACTTTCTAAACTTTTTTTTTCTTTAGGAGGAAAAATCCTTACCAGATTCTGTTTCCTTTTGGAAACATTCACATATGGGTTGCCAAATTTCAATTTTGATACAGTATGGAACAGCTCAGTTACAATTTCTTTAACCTTCCACAGAATACATTGACTTCTAATGGGAACATAGGAAAAAACATTTATCTTTTCACCTGCTTGAAAATAAAATCTATTGAACTAGAAAAAAAATACATATTAAAAATATTAAGACAGTATATAATAGGGGTATCTATATAACTACGAGAATGGCATTTGTACAGTTACCCTATGTACTCATATTCCAATGTCATTCAGCAGTTATTGGAAGCAATAGTGACTTTTGTCCCAGAATGAAAGTAATGTGAACAGTGGTCATTTTAGAAAGATATTTAAGATTTACAGCATTCAGTTCAAATGAGTGTACCTGCATCCATATTGAATTATAGCACCTTTCTGATTGGGAAAATAAAACAGTTCCAATAACAGAAAGAAATGGTGATTTTAAAATAGCTTATTTAATGCCTAGCATTAGACTGTAAAACAACTCTCTTGTAACTGTGTCCCAAGATTCAGCTATGTCTTTGAAATAACTCTTTGAAATATAAAATACTTGGTTAATCACCACCCACACTGAGCAGATTCTTTACTCATACTGGCTCAAATCTTTTTTGGTTTTGTTCTTGTTTTGTTTTAGTGCCTGAGGTTAATAACACCCTTAGCGATTTGTCTAAACGTTCACCCGGGACCTTCAGAGTCTTGGCTGATTATTATGCCAGTTTCACAACCAGAATCCATTAGTTAATTTAACATAGTCAGAGAAAAACTCATTTGTCTCTTTCGGTGATTCACAGTCAAAGTGACACAGGGTCAGGCATTATCTGGTGGAGGGGGACAGTGAAATTAAAGTCCCTGGGTGCAGCCTTCACAGCAGAATGGATGATTATCAGGCTGGATATAATTATAGCGCCACAGCAGTCCTCCACAATACACTGGATATCTGCCGAGCACAAAGGTTTAGATCCCTAATTTGTTGTGGCTGGAATGTCTATGCAGTAGCCGTGCATTCTGGTATATCATCAATCACAACTTAGATAGGCAACTGCTGCTGTGTGTGTTTTTGAAGTGTGGTGACTATTAAGCTTCTGCCTCATTTTCAGACTGGAAGATTGGATGAAGGGCCCGGGAGAGGCTTTTAGTGGCAGAATAATGACACTTCTGCTGGGGTCCTATCGCAGGTTCATTAGCTGAGTGGATATTTGAGCCTAGTCAGTTTCAACACATACAAAGTTACCTGTTTCATTAGGTTAATTTACCTGAGCTGGCTTTCTTGATAATCAACTGCTTCTGCAATATCAGTTTAATATGACAAATGCAAATGAGGATGGAGTTGGATTCGAGGTGTCAGTCAGCGAGGTACTGAGGCCTTAGTCTTAGTACTTCCCTGCCTGGAGCATGTCTGGAAACCCCATTGTATTCGTAAGGGAATAAATAACATAGCAGGAAGTTTACCAAGGTTGGTTAATCACTCAGTTTCAAGGATGAAGTTGGGAAAATAAGAAAGAAATTGTGTACTCTGTTAATTACTTAAGAATATTATCCAGTTGTTAAGGAAATGAAGAAATGAAACACAAGCCAAAGAAAGGCCAGCCATCTGGCGAAGGGGTGTTTAACTCTAGTGATCCTGGAGAAAGGAAACTATCTACTATTTAAATCCTGCTGAAAAGTTGTTAACTGAAAAGAAACCTTATTGTTTCCTTTCCTGTTTTTGGTTCTCTAAATTCAATCTTTGTTTCTTTAATAAGTGTATGCTTTGTGCTTTTAAGACTTGTGTGCTATTAAATTAGTGACTGAGTTGGACTTTGGCCTGGTTAGATTGATTGAGAACAGTTTTATATGTCAACACTTAATCCTTTCTAAGTTTGTCCTCACAGGGTTGGCTGTTAGCTGAAAGTCATTCCTGAGTGTCACATTGTGCTGTTGACTTGATTGCCTAAGACAGTTAATAAGACTTTACCACAATTTGTTTGACAATAAATAAATAAATAAATCACCATTGAATCACACACACAAAAGCATTTATGTAAATTTGAGGATGTCTATACACTTTACCCACCCCTTTTTCCTACCACATCCCGGCTCTCCTCTCCGGAGAAAGATAATTTCTTCCCCAGTCTTATTTGTACTTTCACCTTTTCAAGGCCTGTTGGAATAAAAGCTCACTTTCCAAAAGTGTCTCGTAAGAAATACTTCACAAGATGCAGGGGAAAAGTCCCACGTATTTTTTTGCATGGAACCATTATAAATAGTTTTTATATAGCAAGTCCAAATTCATTGGTTTAATTTGGTGGTAATTGCTTGCCTTTTGGCCATGTTTAATTTTCCTTATCCAAGACTTTAGAGGCGTCAACTCCCATTTTTAAATGCAGAAATATTCAATTGCGTTTTTTCATAGTTCAGATGAAAAATATTTAATGTCAGATAATGAAGAATTGCCCTCTGTTTGAATTGGTACTTTGCTGGTAGGAGCTTTTAAGTAACAGTTTAAACTTCATTGTCGGGAGTAGATAAAATAAATACCATCATCTTTTCACACCCAGGGGATTCTGGACCAGCTATATCTTTCTCCGTTCTTATTTCATTGTCCATATAATTGAATAAGGTATCTACTCTAATGCAATATTAGGGTCACAGATTTAATAATACAGAACTTGGGGAATGCAAAATTTACTTTTCTCAAGATAACAATCTCTTCCTTGTGGTAGGCATTATATGCACTTAAGCTGCCGCTCTCAGCAATGTAACTAGGTCAGGGATTTCATAGAAGGTGGAAGTATTGTGTTACTGTAAGAATACCAGCGTCTTACATTTCATGTATATTTCAAGAGCCTGTGTTTAAGTAGAGAGGCAACCTCTGCATGTCAGTCTCATGTGTGTTACCTGAGTGTGTATTTATGTATAACAGGGTCTCTGGGTCCAGTTAGCACTAAGGTCTTTTAAAATGATTGGTTTAAAGACACCAGTCCATAATAAAGTGAGTTCAGTCAGTAAATCTAAGCCTTCCTAAAAAAAATTTCAGCATACAGTGTGTGGAATTTTTTATAGTCCATGCATGTGTGTACTTTACTTTGAACTTTATTAGCATGTCTGTCTCCCCTATAAGGTATCAATCCTCCGAGGACATTGATCATGTATTGGATTATTTATTCACTAATCTTTCACCCATCAGGCATGTGTTAACCTTTGCCAGGTTCACAGTCTAGTGGCATGGATAGATTAGTAAACAAATAATGCCAATTTGAGTGCTATGATTGAAATTTTCAATTTCTGTGAAAGAAAGGAGTAAGACATTCATGATTAACTGTTGTGGGATTCTGGAGATTTCACAGAAGGTAGGGTTTGGAGAGGGTCTTTGGGAAGGAGAGGAATTCAGAAGGCAGAGAAAAGAAATGAGATAGAGAATTGGGTGGGGGGGTGAAATCATTGTGGGGACAAAAATCCCAAATTCTGGCAGAGGGAAAAGTAGTGTAAGATACACAACACTGAAAGGACAAAAGAAAAGGAAGCGGAGGAAGATCAAAGAGTCAGTCTTCCAGACCTGTCACTCTCTCACCCAATTCAGCTGAATTGTGAGAAATTCTCCACATCTGTGGCTGGAGGCAGTTCATTGAAATCTGGTTTACTTAGTGATGGACAGCAGGCAGGAAAGCCAAGGCTTTAGGGCAGGGCAGCCTGCCAGACTGTGGGGTGGGAAGGCTCTCAAGTGCCCCTTCCTGGTCCAGCTCTAGCCCATCAGCTGCCCCTCATTTTTGTGCTGGCCACAGTGCCTCAATAGTGCCTTTGCTCAAAAATGTAGACAATACATGCTTAGTGTAAATGGCTGAGCATACACACAAAAGACTCTTTCCCAGGAGGGATTTGTGGTGTAGTTGGGAAGAGAGAGCTATGAGCCAAGAAAATGATGACTAACACCGGTGACTGTAGGCTGTTCCTCCTCTTTTTCACATTGGCATGGCACTGGAAAACACATTTTAAAAATGCAACCCTTTTTCCCCTCAAAGGAATACATTACATTTCCAAGAAATGTTGCACCAAAATGCAGTTATCAGTTTTTCAAAGTAGTAACAAAATATGGTCAGTTTCAATGCAAGAAGGAGAAGGCGGCTCTTGGACAGTTCTGGGAATGAGGAGGGTGAGACTCTTCGGAAGTCGTGTTTTCAGAAGACAAGCGACAAAACAGATACAGGAAACACCTATACAAAATTCATGACGCCGAAGAATAAGACAGCTTCCAAATTTTAACTCCTCCTACAAGCACACTGTGGGATAATTTAAATATACTTATTAAATAATTTTTTGTTGCCTGAGAAATTTTCATCCTAACAATAACTATGTGAAGAGAAAGCATCATTACCTTTAAGTGTAAAGCGATTAAGAACCTGGAGCTCACCAAGATTCAAACACTATCATGTGGCTACTTGGCCGCTGATGGGAGGAACTGGACAACAGTGAGCTAGACTGTAACTCTGTGAAACCAGGGAACTCTTTTTGTGCCCTGAGGAATCCTCGTGCCAATAACATGCCTGGGACGGAGCAGGTACTCACCAAATATTTTCTTAAACAACTCAGAATTCAAGTCCTGTGTTTACAAAGCAATCAAGTTGCAGTTAATCACAGAAATGATAAATGTTTATATCTCCTCCTGGATAAAGAATTGTCAAGATAGGCAAGTGGGCAGGCATTCAGCTGGAATACATAACAAATTGACAGCAGGAAAAACAAACAATAAAGATGAATAGTTTAGAGATAGTATTGCCTAGGTTTTGCTCAAAATATTTTTTTCCTTGTGCTAGTAGGAAACTGTTTTCCTTGTCAATAAAATAATAGCTAAGGCAACATAAAAGTTATATATAGCACATCTGAGCCAAAGGAATAATTTCCAGAAATTATGTATGAGTATGTGTATAACCATGGAGTCACACACACACATTCTATAGAAGGTGACCGACCTGTGAAAATAAATTGTCATGTTGAGAGACATCTTTAACCCTAACAGTAGCATTTTCTGGTGGAAACTCTGTAATTACTGTTAGGATTTTGGTGGTGACTGTTACAGATTCTTTTTTTAAAGCTTGACAGCTGCCCTCTTGATATTTATGTGCTTCTTTCCAGGAGCCCAAGATTCACAACTCTGGGCTTGTAATGAGAAAATGAATACAATACAAATAACATGAAAAGGACTATCAATTGGGTATCACCAGAGAGACAAATCACATATTCTATGCTGCCTTAATTGGAAAACAGTTCTTTCTGGGGTTTCTTTCCCTTCAGCTGAGATAATTAAATCTAGGCTGACACTGGTGGCCAGCTACTGATGATATATAGTCAGTTACTAACAATGCACCAATCAGTAATCAAAATTTCTATCTCCCAGGTTACCAGGGCACAACTGAAGAGAAAGCGGTTTTGATAAGGCTGGGAGATGGGTCTCCTAATGTGATATGCAGGTGGCCCATACTCCACAGCATCTCTGTGGGTTAATTAGGTCTGCTTTATTTCAACCTCATCATATAAGACAGCATACCTATTATCCGTGTCTACATTAGAAATACTTTGCAAGCCCCATTCTGGAAAACAAGTTTCTGCATGACTCCTTGTCATTTTTAATGGATTGAATTATATTTGTAAATGGATTGGTGTGAGGGTAGGTGGATACAAATAAATTTGGATATTTTTAAAGCCACTCCACCTAACTGGCACAAGCATAAGTTTTTGAATCATGATTAATTATCTCTGGCTATGGCCAAGGCACTGAAGTGGAAGGGATTATGATTATAACTTGAATTGTCCTTTGTGTTGGAATTAGGAGTTCTCAAATTGATCTGCTCACCTAAAATCAACTGAAAATCAACTAAAATTTCCAAAGCCAGATGATAGCTGCAGGTCAGGCAAGTCACTGCGTCTGGATACGAGGCACAGGCATTCTTAATTTCTGAAGCACTCTTGGCAGTTTGGTTGTGCAGGCAAGTTTGGGAAGCACTGGCTTATACTTGGTGTATTGTATATTTCTGTATGTGGTTAAGGGCAGAGAAACATGAGCTGCTGGAGTGAAAAGGGAACAGCCACGCTCTTGTGTGCACCACCTGCCTGTAGTGTATGTAAGGGAGTTGTGACTGGAATCAGAAATTACTGTCTCTCATCTCCAAGACAGACCTTAAATCCCAGGAGGGCCATCAGGTGACCCCACCACTGGCTGAAAGAAAAGCAGCTTCAAAGTGGTTGCAGTGGACATAAATCCCTACTCGCTTCTTAGCATTTAGCTCAGCACTTGTTGAAAGATGAGTAAAGAGGAGGTGGTCACTTGGTGCTCACCTCCCTGACCAAGGTGCTCAGATAGGATGAACATATTTTTCTGGATCGTACCCCACATGATGGGCTCCTTTGCACACTGCCCTCTTTGCTCTTTTATACTCTTGCTTCCCAGTCATTCTGGGATACTCCGAGGAGACCATCCTTGGGGAGGTTGCTCACTGAATTTACAAAACACCTGAGCTCCTTCGGGTGTACTTCCCCAGTCAGCTTTGCTGACGCTTTGCCATAAGAGGTGAATGGGAAGAAAGGGCAGTCAAGCCAGACATCCTGGGGCCAGATGGCTACTGGAAAATAAACATCTGGCTAGAGAAAGGGAAAAAGTTTCCTCATACAGACTGAAATCTCATTGCATTATATATTTTTGTATTTGGTTATGGGCAAATCACCCCACCAAAGGAAAAAGTAGACGCAAAGGGCATTTGCTTTGGAGCTATCTGATTTCTTATATTTGACTTCATTGTACCCCACCTTTCTGAACTTGCTACATTTTTATTTGAAAGCTAATAAATTAGGCAGCCATTCATATGACACACAGGCCAGTTTATGGTATCCATAAACTATCAGCCACCATGTATGTCCATCTGTGTCACACATAAAGTAGAGTTATCATTATGGACAACCAGTGCCCATAAACTGGCCTTACCCCATCCGGCATTCCAGAATATTACATTGGCTAACCATACTGGGAAGAGTCAGAATCTCAGGGAAAATTGTGGGAATTAGGAGTTATCAGTAGGCTTCAGTTCCAGGTTTGCCTCTGGAGACAAAGATTTTTCTAAAAATAACATTAATAATGAGCTTTGTTTTGTTTAAAAAAATAAAAGAAACACATTCATGAGAAGTTTTCAGAAAACCCTAAGAATACTACATAAAAAGGGAGTGTTTTCCCACATGTGACCCTTCATCCTCCTCCCTCAGAGACTGTTATAGAATAGATACTTACATATTAGAACTGAAATACTGTATATGTAACACTTGTTAAAAATCATTCTTAGCTTGCATTTCAGTTTTCATTGACAAAAATAGCACCTTTTACAATCATAATAGGGCTCAATGCCCTGGAATATAACAATATTCAAAGCTATTTGGACCAAAATCAACACATATACCTTCAACATATATATGATGCCCAAACAAGCCATTTCTAATGAAAATTTATACTCACCTATTTCATTTTGCCCCGCTGGTGGGTAACCAATGAACCTAAATTTATGTTCCCTGTCTTCATTTCAGTTTTTTTTCCAAAACAAAAGTGATCTCTTTCTTGCCCACCCCCTCTTTTAATCCTCATCTGTTTGAATACCGTCTTGACGAGATCTGTTTTAAGCCCTGCCTCTCTCTGGGTGGTGGTACCTCCTGGTGACAGTCCTGTCTCTCATAGCTTCTCCAGATGGACTGGCACAGGATCTGATATTCCCCAAAGAACTAAAATTCCCCTGAGTTGCATATGGTGAAGAGCTGCAGTGCTGTCTCATCAAAGCTCCTATGTGTGGAAGGATGCGAGATGGTCACCACAGAGTTGAGATGCCCACCCACATCTTGTCTGCAGAGGGGAAGTGCTCACTCCCTGGCCCATTATGGGATTGCCAGCTGCTTGTACAGAGGAGCTCCAGAGCCCCTCAGGCTCCAGCCAGCAACATCTGTATATCTTCTTTCCAACTGGCTGGCCCAGCTGCTCTTGTGTCAAGAGAAAGTTATGAGTCACTGGGAAGGGATTCCAGGCAAGAGTGAAGTTAAATCATCTCTTGGGATCTGTTTGTCATTGGCAATTGAACATTAGTAACAAGCCAGTGGTTGACATTCCTAGGAAGGCCACCCAATCAGAGGCTAACTTCATGTTCCAAACATTAGGGCATCTGAACTCAGTAGATGAAACGAAGTGGGGCTGTATGGATGCTGGATATCTCCACCCCAAATGACTTCTGACTATTGCTCATGATCCTAATTATATTACTGCCATCACTCCCCTTGCAAATGCTTTTTTGGCTGTAGTCCTGTGTTCTATACAAACTAAGTCAAGTTAGTAAACTAAAGAATGTTTGAGCAGAGCTCGAAGGCGTAGGTCTTTTGGTTCCAGGCACAGTATTCCCTTAACATTTATGTGGGAGAGCAGCTGCCAGAAAAATGTAAGTCCACAGCAGGATGCTGTTGGGCCATTTGGGGCTTCCTGCCATAACCAGTGCTCCTCCCGCCCTCCAGTACATAGGAGGAGGGATTTGTCCAGACACCCAAGAACCATAGGCAGTTGGGCTCTGTGCCGGAACTTGAAACATTGTCTAGTCTGGTTCCACATCCTATGTCTGAGTTTCCTGGATGAAATTCCTTCCGCCCTCACACTCATCTGGCCTCTTAGTCCCCTTAGGTACATGTCCATGTTTGCATTACTGAGGATGCTAGACATTCCTCCTTACTATGAGCAGAAATCACCTCCTTATTGCTTTTACCCATTGCTCTCAGTTCTACCCTCAATGCTATATTTTAGGTTTCCCTTCAGTTATCAGAAAATGCCTATGCTTTCTTGCTTGCATCTCTCTTTTTTTTTTCTTTTAACACTTCTTCTCCCTAACATTGCCATAATGTTCATAATCCAATGAGTATTTGGACAGAATTTATTGTGTACAAGCTTTCCCCGTGGGATATGGAGATGCAGTGATTAACAAGACAAATTTGTCTATATGGAGCTTACGTTCAAGTAAGCTCAAGGTAGGAAAAGACAGACCAATGCAAACAAAAATGTAAATATAAGAAACAAACTAAGGGCAAATCCTTTTCAAAAATTAAAACTAAAAAGATATAAAACAAAACAAAAACAGAAAAAAATGATGTTGGGCTGCTTTGAGGAGTCGAGGAAGGCCCATCTGAAGAGGTGGCATTGTAGCTGCAGCCTGCCTAACAGAGGAACTACATGTGTAAGACTGGAGTAAATCCTATTGCAGAAGGAGCAGCAAGCCCACAAGAAAGGACTGAGGCCCTGTCCCATTGAGAAAGTCAAGAAAGAGAGGTTGGAGTAAAGTGGGAAGCTGTGGAGTGGAACATGACAGAGTCGGGGAGACAGTAAAATCTTTTGTGCCCAGGTAAGGGATTTAAGTTTTATTGTTAATGTAATGAGAAGCCACTGGAAGGTTTTAGGCCAATGAGATGGTTGACTGATTGTGTCAACTTGAGTAAGAAAAAGCTCAACTCAATTGGCACAGGGATTCCACACCCTAATGTATGGAAGACCCACATTAGATCAGTTTGTCACCTGGATGGTAGGAAGGAGAAATGAAGAAGGACAGATCTGCTTTTAATTCAGAGGTGCTCCAGTCTTTTATCACCTTGGATATCATCTCCTGCATGCAACATCTCCTGCACTGCAACAATTCCACTGCAGACTTTTCGACTCCTGGTGAAGATGATTCAGTAGCATAGACTCTTTAGCCTTCCATCGCAGATCCCTCAGCCTCCTCCTGGTAAAGAGCCTTGCACGAGACACTGCAGTGAGCTGTGTCATATTGGTTTCTCTTGCAAACACTAACTAATACAGATTTTGGTACTGGAAATAAGACTGTTGCTGTGACTGTACCTGACTGTGGTTTATGAGCCTTTGGAGCTGGTTTGTGGAAAGGGAAAGAGTTAGAAAAGGTTCAGAGATGCTTGCTGAAAATGTAGACCTGGAACACCTTAGGCTATACTTGATGAGATATTCTGATCAGAGCTCAGAAGACTAAAAAGCTGACAGAAATGATGCTGGTAAAGACAGGCTCAGGAGGTCTTTGCTGGGAAGAAGGACTGCATTGTCTCCAGATGATGAATGTTGTAGTTTGGCAGAAAGTTTGTCTGCATTTTTCTTGAGTGCAGAAACTTTACCTGAGCCTGAGATTAGGGTGGTGGACTAATTAATCTTGAAGAAGAAATTTCAAGGCAGTCTAATGTTGGGACAGTGGCATGGCTACTGTTGGGGGCTTTTAGCCAGAAATTGTTGAGAATCAAGAACAAAAATCCCAGCAGAATGATTTAAAACATTGTGAGTTTGGCTAGAAAGGAAGCTTCAGTAAAGTTGCAGCTGCCAAGATGGAACAGAGGAGAAACTGGGGGCTGAAAAGACTAAAAGAAAAAGCCAGGTATTTTAGAAGAAGACAACAGAAAAAATGGCCTGACAATATGACAGGAAAGAGCAGAACTCCAGCCTTTACAATGTCAGAGCTGCAAAGGTGAAGACTTTGCTTCGGGAACAGCCCAAGAGCAGGCATGTTCCAGAATGGCAGCACAAGAAAGTTGTTCTTCAGGGTTTGGTTCATAGGCACTTGACCCCTACAACCAAGAGACAACAAACTAGCTACTGCTTCACTTGGCAGCAGACCTTGGCATCTACATGGTACTGGTTTTAGGTGGATGGCAAATGCAAGAGTTGTGGGGTTAGGAAGGATTCCACTTAGATTTCAGAAGAAGGCCTGAGAGGCCAGCAATGTGTCACTAAAAGGATAGAATGTGAAGCCAAAGGTGCAGTGGAGACTCCATTAGTTTGGAGAATCCAGGAAGGTGGATTGTCTGAGAAAAACTACAATGAGGGAGCAGACCCAGCCCCAGAGAGAAGCCATGGTAGCTATGACTACTGGAAGTGCTGGTGGGGTAGAGCCCCTCCATGTTCTTTGGAGTTGACCTCTTGTCATAGGTTGCTCTGTGAGCTAAACATGGAGCTACACGATTTAATGTTTGCCCTACTGGACTTGGTTTGGTGCCATTCCATTGTATCTCTTTGTACCTTTTGGAACGGTAATGTCTATCTTGTGCCACTGAATCAATGTTTTAAGTGTTTTAACTTCTTCATTTGTACAGGGGCTTACAGCTAAGCGTTTGCCTTACATTTCAAGGAGAGTTTGAACTTGGACATTTCAGCAATGCTAAAACTGTTAGGACTTTGACAACTCTTGGAGATAGACTAAATGCTTTTTACATAAAGAGGCATACATGAGTCTTTGGGGAACTAAGGGTAGGTTGTTAGGGCTTTTGTATAAATATCCCTCCAAAGCCTCATGCAGTCATAGGTGGGGCTTTTTTAGAGGTGGCGGAAGCTAGTGTGTGATTCATTCATGGTGCAAGGCTAAAATTAAGGGTGGGCAATTACTAGATCAGTGTGCTGATTGGTTTGGTACTGTCCTAATCCTGGTAGCCTGGATACAATATAAGGAACAGAAAGAGGCTTGTCTCATTCCTCTGTTGCTCACTTTGCTATCTTCTGTCCACCATGAAGTGTTTCTGTTTTGTGATGCCTGTCTGCCAAGCCACCCAGCTTTGGAACCAGCTGATTATATATTGAAACCTCTACAAACTGTGAACCAAATAAATCTTTCCTCTTTTAACTTTGAGCATCAAGTATTTTGTCTCAGCAAGGAGGGAAAAGTAACTAAGACCACAGGGGAAAACATTGTATGATCTATGTGTTTAAAGGACTATCAGCTGCTGAGTGGATTTTAAACCGAAGGAGGGCCAAGTGGAAGAAGACTAGATAACTTTCATAGTAATCCAGATAGGATTGAGGCTGGGTTAGTTTAAAATGATCATCGGTGGAATGTAAGAAGTGGAAGTCAATCCTGTAACTCTTACAGTAGATTTGTGGATATCGTTGTAGCTGCTTGTGTATTACCTTCCCTAGCAGGCTAAAGGCTCTGTAATAGTAGGTCTCATGGGCTCCATATCCTCTCTGTGTCAGTGTAGTGCCTGCCCTGCACATAGGACAAACTTAGGAACTCCTGAAATTAACAGACAAGTGAATGAACAAGTGAAAGCAAACCACTAACAAAGGCAGTTTCTGTATTTCTTTGAATATTGAAAATAAAGATTTTTTTTTTAATTTAAAAGAGAATAAAACAAAAGGGGGCAGTACAGAGCAGACCAGAACAGGACAACATAGGCAACACAGTACTTTAAATTAAGTCAACTGGACATCAACAGTATCTAACGCCATATCTCTTACTCTGCTATAGTTGAGCATAGTTTCAATTACAATAATATCAAACATAACACAATAGTATAAAGCCATGCATATAGTGAAAGAATTCCAGGGCTTTCTGAGCTGAATAACAAAATGATCAATGGGTATTATAATATCTCATTTTTGATAAAAAAGAAAAAAATTTGTTCGAACTATCACACATATTCAAATTCCAATGAGACACAATGTGGTAGACAGAACCAATGGTAATAGAACAAAAAAAAAAGGCATGGTAGGACTTCTAAGAAGGATAATATTAAATCAGCAATAGCTGTCATAATGTTTTCTTCAAAACAGCTGTTCATATCATCACGTATGATATAGTCAAACAAAACAGGATAACACCATTCCAACTGATGATTTAAAACTTTGGAAGACTTCGAAGCTATGAGATGGGGCCTCATGCTTACCATAAAGTCTTATATA